>PVKC010001245.1:0-52767 GCA_004027635.1 Crocidura indochinensis | reverse complement strand
TTTTCTCCAACAGTTCTCAATTTGAAAGTAGACGTAGTGGAAAAAGTAATTTTATAACATTACTTGTGCATCTGTAGTTTTGATTTTATCTGGTTTATGTTTTTAGTTTATATCCCTCCCTACTCTTACCACCTTACCACAGTCACTCTCCTTGTAGGCCCAACATCCTGATCATGAAATCTCTCTCTCTTTTTTTTTTGCTCAGGATCCATGTACTTTGGAAAAATGCTCTTTTATTATGGAATATGAGATCTTATTGGTATTGTGGCATTATAGGCTTTCCCCAGGAGAGATTGAAATAAGAGCAAAGGGGTGTTAGAAAGAAGAATTTGGCACCAGATTAGAGGACAAGTTGCTTGAAGGGTTAACAAATTTTGATAGACACATGTAACAAAAGCATATGCTAGAAATGGGGCACTGTTGTATTAATATAAAGTATAAAGTTTACACTGTTGTATTAATATAAAGTATCGAGTTTATATTAATACAACAGGGCACCAGATCCAATTTGCCTGCATTCTGAAGGATATTTCTTACAAATGCTAGTTTCCTGCTATATTTCAAAGTTCTCCAATCACAAATTATAGTGCCTAACTACTTCACTAACCTCTTAGGTTTGTCTTTCAGCACAGAGAATTTCATAGGGCAGAATCATTACTCAGAGAAGGAGGCTTTCCCAGAAGATTTAGCATATCCTGAAGTAACTGTCTAAAATACATTATCGGGACCTCAGATATACTTTTCTCATCACCACTGTTAAGAAGATGGTATGAGTCTATTATTTTCAGAGATCATCTCAATGACCCTTTTAAGTATCCTATTGACATAGAGACAAGTAACCTCATCCACTTCTTCAGATGAGAAATTAAAGTGACAAGGAGGAGAGAAAGCTGACTGCTAATTGTTTGATTCTTAGCTTTTGAATGAAGAACATACTCTGTGCCAGTTACAATACTCAGCTTGAGGAAGGGCTTAATAGAAAGACAGAACCTATCCCCACCTTCAATAGAATCTTTTTTATCTCATCCTAGGACAGGAACTGAGGTCATTTGTTACCATCTTAAGTTCTTTTGGGATCATTCCCATTAGAATAAAACAGAACAAAAGAGGACACACCTTAGTTAGGGACATATAACTTAGGAAATTACTCTGCACTGGGGTTTTCTGTTGAAAGTGAAACTTGTGACTAAGACAATTATATGGAGGGATTAAAATAGACATCAATATTATAAGACGTCTGATGTCTTTTAACCTTCTATTTGTGTCTAAGATCCTTGACATGGCCTGTTGACCACAGTGATGGAGAATCTCTGGTCAGTACCCTTTCTGACTAGGTGTTCCTGGCTTTGATGATCATCTTCAAGGACAATAATTCCCTACCCTGCATAGTAGCTGAGATTAATAATTGTCAACAATTCATATAAAATATTTGCATATGTCTAAATGTAAATCCCCTTATGAATAATTATCAGCAGATCCAGAATTTTTCCCAGTCAATTAAGCCACTTCACAAAATTATGTAAGCATATATACTAAGACATATAAGTAGATCTACTTCTTAGAATAAAGTATATTTTACATGGTGTTTCACTCTAGTGTTTTAATAATGAGCTGATTTTGGTTAGATTTAAATTCGCTGTCCATTATTTATATATGTAAACTGAACTGTCTCTATAGAAGGACTTCTTGTCCAAATATTCCTGATTCCCTTTTCATGAAACATCCCATCTTAACTTTCTATGACCCTATAGATTGACCAACTATGCTTTCTAGAAGCATAAGTACAAAGTGTTGACATTACCTCTTAAGCCTTATGGAGAGATCAGGACACGTGAAAATGAAGACATTTTTTAAAAGAAAATAACTTTCCTACTTTTCCAGAGAAACTCATTTTTCCTTAGGAAATTCAATTTAAGTATTTCCAGATACTTACAGAATTAGATTCTTTTTCCATTTCTCCTCTGTCCTTCTCTCTCTTATGATTTTGCTTTCTCCTTGGGAGAAACTGAATCCAAGGGTTACAAGTCTAGACTAGGATTTCCCAAAGTAAGTTTTGGAACATTAGTCTCATGAGGAAAGTTTTAAACAAAGATTTGGTGTGCAAAGAATTTTAGGAAAATGCTGCATATTATAACTTGATAGTGGAGAGTCTTGGTGCAATTAGCAGATCAAAGGCTCTATAAAGTCATATAAGAAGGAAAGTTCTCCAATTTTATTTAATCCACCATTTCCCAGACTTATTTGATCATGGAATCTTTTTATTTCCCCCCTTTTCTAGTAACATCTGTGCTCTGGGAAATACTGTTTTCAGAGTATCAGGTGAATAAAGAGACTACCTATTTTAAAACATAGCTTATTCGGTTTCCAGAAGTATTTCTCATCAAAAGGTAGTTTTGAGGCATTTATTCCTGTGACGTGCATAGAAAAAAATTAGTGTGCTTCTTTCAGACATTTTTGGGATATCCTTTTAAAGGCAATGTCACTTAAAGATGAACTATCCTACCAAAATTTCAATAAAGGGAGCTTTTATAAAGATGAAGACCAAAGAAAAATAACTATAAGCACATCAAACCTGAGGAAGTGAAGGAATTGAAAAATGCATAAGAAAGGTCAGTAGAGGGTGGCAGGCCAATTGTCTCTGCCCTGACTCAAGAAGGAAACTTTTAATGATTGGGAGCCCATGACTTCAGGGTGACCAAAGCTATTAAGTGCATTCAAGTATGGCATTCAGTCAGAGCCCCTTGAAAGTCAATCAAACCCAAGAGAAGTGTGCCCAAGCGCAGAAAACAGTTATTTCTCTTGACATACTTTTCTGGTTGCCCATTGAGAAACCATATAATATAAGTCAATCAATAAATGTAACTGCTGGTAACACATTATTCATTATACATCTAGTGAAGTTACCAGGAATGGTTTTGGAATATATAAATATAACAGTATGTATTCTAAATATCCTTGGAGCCTAACGTTGTCAGAACCACCTGTTATTAGAAGGTGTCTTCCTTACCTTCACAATGATTACAATTTTTTTATTTGTTTTTGGAACCACACCTGGTAATTCTTAGAGGTTATTGCTGGCTCTTCACTCAGGGATCACTCCTGGTGGTGTTTGGTAAACCAAATAGAATTCCAGAAATCAAACCCAGGCAGGCTACACGCAAGTCAAGCACCCTACCCAATGTGTTATTGCTTCAGCCCCGATGAAATCATTTTACTTTCCTTTTAGTCTCATCTACTTGACAGGTTCATTGTAAAAGATTGATTTACTGTGCTACTGAGGTAATAGACCCAGGGTCCTTGGTAGGAAGCTCATTCCATGGTGTTAGGGGACCCTGCCTAGTTTTTTGCAGCTGAAAGCATAAAGACATGCCATTTGAAACTGCACTCACTATTTCGGATCCCATTTTAATGCAGCGTTGATAACTAGCACAGAGATATTCTCTCGTTGACTTTCATACAAAAGCTTTTTACTTTGGTGCCAGAGAGATAGGACATAGGACATTTGCCTTCCATGTGGCTGACCCAGGATGAACCAGGGTTCAAATCCTGGCATCCCGTATGGTCTCCCATGCCTACCAGGAGCAATTTCTGAGTGCAGAGCCAGAAAAAAACCCTGAGCACTGCTGGATGTGACCCCCCCCCCCAAAAAAAAGCTTTCTCTTTTCTATTTAATCTTTTGCATGGTAAAATCACTATTCACTTCTTTATCACTGGTTTGGGAGAAAAGAAATAAAAACAACCCATCTTTCACCATGCAGACACCTTATTGACATTTTTAGTTTCCTTTTAGTTTGGGGTAGCCTTTTCTGTAAGGCCTTGAACACTAAAGACTCAAGATTCTAGGCCTAGGAATTGAATTGGGTATTGGGCCTTTAAGGGTTTGAACATTTTTTGGCACTAATGTATTTTTATTCATTGAAGTATCTGCCACTCTGACTTTTGTTTGTAGAAGCCTCAATGGCAAATGTGTAGAGAATCTTTCAGAATATAGTATACATAGCCATTTTACAAGACCGTATGCTGTCTCTCCCTCCTCCTTTTAGTTTATTAAATGTAAATACACACATTCATTTCTGAACTGGAGAACTCAAGAATTTTGACCACCTTGAAGGTTTTCAGATACATTTAGATTTTAATTCTAATAAAATGTTAGTAAGGTTAACATTAGTTTATAAAATTAAAGAATTTCTGCACCATGCATTAGTCATGTGATTTTTATATATTAATTATAAATTGAATTACAGTTACCATATTTTCCGGCATTTAAGATGACTTTTGAAACAAACAAACAAACAAACAAACAAAAAAAGTCAACCGAAAATTGGGAGTCATCTTATATGCCGAATATATACCGAAAAACATCTCGATATGCCGCTAAACGAAAATCATCTGGATATTGCCACGAAACGAATTTTCCAACTCGATCCTGCACCAATCACTGCCAGGCTGCTCGGACCCTCGGCCTCTCTAACTCGGCCAATCCAAGCAGGCTTTTGATGCATGCCAATGAGACAATGTTTTGGACCCGAATCTACACTGTCCAAAGCCTGCTCAAATGGGCCAGAATCAGAGAGGAAGTTTATTACAGTATATCCTTTGGACCTTTGCTTGTTGTGATTGGCTCACTATGGTACATAGAGTTACAGCACAGGAACGTTCTGTCTGATACAGCGAATATAGGCCTAAACCTATGTTTTAACTGCAGAATTAGGGGGTTGTCTTATACGCCAGCAAATACATTACCAAAGTTTCCATCATACAGCTTCATAACTTTAAATTATAATGTGCTCATCATCAAAAGTCCAATATCCAGGGCCTGACGTAGTTTAGGGGATAAAGCACTTGTCCTGCATGCAGCCAAATCTAATTACATCCCTGGAACTGTGTGTGGTTATTTTTTATTTATTCCTGAACACAGAGCTAGGAGTAACCTCTGAGTATTACCAGGGTGTCCAAAAATAAACAAAAAATGTCTAATTTACCTCACTGTACAATGATCCCCATGTTAGTAACTTTATTCACCTCCTATTTTCTGTATTTAAGATTTGATTTATAATTTTTGTTATTCACATATTATTTATTGAAATATCACTTCCAGAGGAGAGCTACAGAATCCAATATCAGAGAAGCATAATACTAAATTATCATGTAAAATATTGATTGAATTTACTACTTGCATGTTATTTCATATTGCAAAGCACATTCACCCCTGTCTGAGCCAAAGGGTGTCTGAATATATGTTATTGAATGAACTGTTTCTACCAGACTTTAAGAAACAGGAAGAGTAAATGGAAGTATCCAAACATAGAGATAAAGAAACTGGAGCTTTAAGAGGTGGTAAAGTTTCCAAATTCATAATTCTAAATATCATTGGGTCTAATATGAGGCTCTAGGTCAGGGGTCCTCAAACTTTTTAAACAGGGGCCCAGTTCACTCTCCCTCAGACCATTGGAGGGCCAGACTGTAGTAAAAACAAAAATTACGAACAAATTCCTATGCACACTGCATACATCTTATTTTGATGTGGAGAAACAAAACAGGAACAAATACAATATAAGGCCCGCGGGCCGTACTTTGAGGACCACTGCTCTGGGTGTTACAAATAATTTAATGCATGTTATTATATTTGGAGAGGCATATCAAATTTTTAGCATATAAAATGTTTTTGCCCTTCCTACTGCATTGCTATTAATTTCATCCCATTTTGGTTTATTTTCCAAAGTTCAATTTAAAATATTTTCCTGTGCCCAAATATGCCTTGTATTCATTTCAATTCTTCTGTTTTGTGATTATAATGCTTTAATTTCCTCATATTTTACTTATTCCCTTGTATTTTTATTTCTGTTATTTCTATGCTAATAAAAAAGCATCTTCTTTTAAGATGGCTGCAAAAAAATGTACAAGTAGTGAGTAGGGCCCAGCAACAGAGGGAAATGTCTCTGGGTTACAGAGGTGGCCAGGCAATGGATTGTTATAACCATGTTCCCTTGTTCATTCACCCATGAGCTTCTGCACACACAAGGGCCTGGAACAAACCAGGTCACCAGAAAAAAAGCCAGGGATGGGGGGACTTTCAGAAAGAGGCCTGACAGTGGCAGAAGCTGGGTGCTCTATTTTATATGTTTTCTGCTAGTCTAGTCCTAGATAAATGTTTGTCCTGGTGTTATTACACATTGCACTTAATAGTTTTAAGCATTTGTCTGCAGAGAAAAATAACTTTCTTTGTCTCAACTCTATTTTTTCTGGTTAGTATGAACTCAGATTGTGTGAACTTTTAGCTGAGACCTGAGTTTGTACCATTCACTGCACGCATTTGGAACTCTGAATATTTTCTGCATTTTCTGATGAAATTTCCCTTAGAATTCTGTATAGGACAGAGAGTTTTGTCATAATTTATCAAATGACTTGCTTGCTAAAGACTCAAAAGCTAGTTTTAACTTTGCATCCAAATCGGAGGCCATCTGATTATATATATATATATGTATATATATATATATATATATGTATACATATACATATATACATATATATATGTATACATATACATATATATAGAATCTATTTTCAAATATAATATCATCACATTATATCACTTTTTCTAATTGCAGGTATGCCTTGTAACAAATACACTACCACTATTTTTGTCTAGAGATTTCTAGGTTTAATATATATCCCCTGTTACCTCTTTTCCTACAAGGGTAATAAAGTAAGGTTAGTTCAGTAAGTAAAAACAAGTTTTTTTTTGTTTTTTGTTTGTTTGTTTACCTCTAGCCATAACATCTCTGTCTATGCTATGCCAGAGGTGTGTGTGTGTGTGTGTGTGTGTGTGTGTGTGTGTGTGTGTGTGTGTGTGTGTGTGTTTTGGTGGGTTTTTTATTTTATTTTGTTTGTTTTTTGAGCCATAACTTCCAGCATCCAGGGGTTACTCCTGGCTCTGCACTTAGAAATCATTTCTGGAAGGCTCAGGGATGCTGGTAGTTGAACCCAGGTTCATTCTGCATGCAAGGCAAATACGCTACCACTACACTATCTCTCTGGCCCCAATTCTCCCAGAGTATTGGGAACCTGCTCCCCTTAAAATTATTAAATGGCTTAAAGAGAATTCCAAAAATATGGAGAATAATAAAATTCTCATTGGGGTGGTAGCAGAAGCAAACAAAGCCAGTTACAGCAGCCTAGCCCTGACACATTTACTTCTCCGACAGACAGACAACTCAAGTCCTATGTACACTGCACTGTACACTTTCAGCCCCTCTGTGAAATGCTGGGGAAACGGGGGTCTTGTGATTGATGCCCCTCTTGCTTGCACTTTCCCCAACAGATTAGCCAAAGTGCCAACCTTTGAATTCTGACAAACAGATGAGGGGTTTAACTTGCTTCGTTGCCCCCAGAAGATGGATTCTGTATTTAGAGTTGTTATTCCTAGCTTTTGCTTAAGGAAGAAAAAAAATAATTTATTTTATGTTTTGAGGTTAAATGAATGTAGGATAAATGTATACACACTGTCCTGTGTGTATATATGTATTTATCGCTCTATGTCAAATGAATTGAGGACTTTTCCACATATGGAAGAATTTTTCAGGATCATGTTTAACTAGAAATTTCTCTCCTCAACTTCCCGAGTACATGTTTGAATGTACATTATATATCTGTGTGTATATGTGTGTAAATACATTTTCATGTTTCCTATGTAGAAGAAAAATTAACCCTTATGTATCATAACTTATGACCTAGAGTTGCAAAATAATGAAGAGAGAGAATAAATATGTTTAGTTTCTCATGAGAATGACCCAATAGAACTTACAAGTCTGAGAATATTAAAGGTTTTCCCATTTTAGTTTCTCTCCCTAACTTACTGAGTACATGTTTGAATGTGCATTATATATGTGTGTAAATACATTTTCATGCATCCTATATAGAAGAAAAATTAACCCTCATATATCATAACTTATCACCTACAGTTGCAAAACAATAAAGAGAGAAAATAAATATATTTAGTTTCTCATGACAGTGACCCAATAGGAGAAGTTACATGTCTGAGACTATTAAAGGGTTTCCCATATTAGTTAGTATTCTGAAGTTTTTCCAAATCAGAGATGATAGAGCCTTTTGCATTGCAAATCTAATTTCATGGCCCACTTCTTGGAAGAAGCCTTCAGTTTTGGCTTCAAGTACGGATGAAATCTTCAAATTTAAAACTCAGTGAAGCAACCTCTTGTTGGGCTGATGTTTTGGATAGGAGCACAGTTCCAAGATTTTGACTGTTTCTATCCCCAGGCCAGTGGTCCCAGAATCAGAGCCAAAGATACCGTGGGATGCATTTAAAAATAAATCTCATGGGCCACTTGATTCTTTTTACAAATCGATTAATTCATTAGTTCACTTATTGAAACTGAGCTATTAGCTGGCATGCGTAATTGTGCTGGTTTCATAAGCACAGCAGAATAGGACTTTCACATGTTGTGAACCAGAAGTTTAGTTGACATCTATCAATACACACAGTTATAAAAACATGTTTTCTTGTAATCGCTTGACTCATTTCTGATTGGAACTAGGTTGTCAAAAGCCCAGGTTTGAAACTCAGCAGTTAAAACATGAAATAGAGATTGCTCCAATGTCACCGTTTCCATGATCCCTCCCAGACTACTGACCCCCACGGCCACAGTTCTAAAACTCAAGCCAGGAGGAATATTTCTCACTGTCAGGAAATAAAGGTGGCCTTTTATTTGTTTGCTTGTTTTTAAGAGCAGGCATTCTGAAATGACCCCATCGTGGCTCTCTTTGAGGGTACAAGGAAAGAGGGCCATGAGAACAAATGTCTGTGCTGTCCTGGGAGGTTATTTCCATTCTCCTTCCTGTCCTAGCAGTTCTGTGCTCACCCAACCATTGCAAACCCAGGAGAAGCAGCAAAAGGGTGACAGTTTCATGGGAAAACGGGCTTAGCAGATGAGTGGGTTATTGCCAAAGCTCTTTAATCTGGGTGCAATGTAAATGCTTTATGTGTAAGCACAGGAAGACATGATTCGCTAAACCCTGCCAGGCAGGGTCCTCCTGATGGGAAAAGTCAGAACTGCTTAACCCATCACTCTCCTTCTGTGAGAAAAGGATTTTTCCTTCAAGGAGATTTGAGCCTATTAGAGATTTCAGGCTTCCTCTATTTGGGATAAAGTTCTCCGCCCTCTTTTGATTATTTCTCTATTTGGAACCTTGTTTTGCAGTATTAGGGTTTCATTAAGAGATTTGTAGTGGTATCTCTTGAGTCAATGGGAGTTTTCCAGCCATCGCCTGTACTCCCGAGCCTGTGGAGGTAACTCATCTTGGCAACACTGGAGGGCTGATTCCTTTACAATTTGCTGCTTCAATTCAGTCACATGTGTCTGAGAGGCAGCAGTTCAGCTCCACCAAAGAAAGGGGGTGGCCAACCTTGAAATGGGGGAGATTCAATTTATGGTGCTTAACAGTGTTCCTGCCTTCTTTTTTTTTTTTTTTTTTTGGACCTGATGTAACATGAATCATGACTTAAATACTTCAGGCACTCACAGCACCCTTCAGATAATGGAATAAAGGAGAGACAAGTAGAAAGATCCATAAAGGCTGATCACCAATTATGAAAGTTGCCTGACTCAGAGGAACAATATTTAAAAATCTAGATTTAGTACCTCAGTGCATAATAATAATGTAAATACATTGCATCTTTGAACCATCCAGAGGATGTTTAAATATTTAGGGATGCATTTGTCTACTAGCAAATCCTTTCCCTTCAAGCCTTTTTGCCTATGAGCTTTTGCAATATTAAATAGTACGTTGCGACGGAAACAAGCTTTCGATGCTACCAGTGGCTTGTATATATTTGTGTATCTACTGGGAAAGGGGTTGAATTTTCCTTCTCAGATTTCATTCCCACAACAATTCTCCTGATCGCCAAATTTAGGTCATCTTCCCATTTTCTTTCTGAGACAACTGAGGAAATGAAGAATGAACAGGTTAGGTGATCTTATTGCTTGCTTGCTTACTGGAAACAGCACAAAAATCATGTTAAAAAAAACACGTTTTTTAAGGATCAAGTTGAACATCCATCACCGATATTTGGGAGTGAAAAATAAAGCCTATTTCCACCCCTAACCTCCCCCAACTTTTTTTTTTTTAGTTACCTGGCAATGGCTCAGCCTTTAGCAGCTGTTGACTTTGGGCTCAAAAACACTATCATTGGCCAACAGAGAGCCTTCCAGAACTTCCATCTTCAGCTGGGTATCTTGTATCTTTCAGCTGAGAAAGCTGGAAAAATGCTCCAATGGAATTTGTCTTCACTTAAAGGAAATAAAAAACGCATTTCTTCAAGTGACCCAAACTAATGGCCCTGCAGATAGAGAAGATACTTAAAACATTACACTAAAAGTAAAAGAGAACTCATCATTCTCTTCCCCCTTCTTCCCCAACTCAATACATATTTCTTTTTTTTAAATAATATCTTATCTAAGCACCATAATTACTAACATGTTTGTAGTTGGGTTTCAGTCAAAAAAAAAAAAAAAAAGAACACACCCCTTTACCAGTGCAACATTCCCACCACAAAAGCCTCCATTCTACCATGTTTTATTATTATTATTATTATTATTATTATTATTATTTGTTTTTATTTTGGGTTTGAGCCACATCCAGTGATGCTCAGGGGTTACTTCTGGCTATGTGCTCAGAAATTGCTCCTGACTTGGGAGATCATCTGGGACGCTGGGGAATTGAAACTCCGTCTGTCCTAGGCTAGCGCACACAAGGCAGACAGCCTACTGCTTGTGCCACTGCTCTGGCCTCATATTTATTATTGTTATTTTTTTTTTGCTTTTTGGGCCACACCCAGTGACACTCAGGGGTTACTCCTGGCTATGTGCTGAGAAATCGCTCCTGGCTTAGGGGACCATATGGGATGTCGGGGGATTGAACCGTGGTCCATTCTAGGTCAGTCGTGTGCAAAGCATACACCTTACCACTGTGCTATTGCTCCAGCCCCATCCATTCTCCCATTTTTGGTGGCTCAGCCAGGAGAATTCAGGATATCCTTATGAGGCTGCCTCACTGAGCATATCCATACCAGGTGATGCTGTCTTTCTCTGTTGCCCTTCTCTGGAGAAATACCTCAGCTGTGTGTTTCACATGGTCATCCAAATATAACACGTACCCTCTCAACCTGTGACATTTAGCTTTCTCACTAGTGAGGGTAGGACAATCCAAGACTTGCTAGTCCAGGGAAGAAAAGAACTGTTTGGGGTGAAACAAGTAAATACAATCTTGGCAACCTAAGAAGCTCTGGAATCCAGACAGCATTTTTTTCTCTGAGGAATCCCAACATTCCAAAAAGCAAGAACCTAGCCGATACACTTACTTATTTGGAAATATTTGTGATGTTCTCTCATCCGAGCCATTGTTAGGCATGTGAAGGGAGGGGAGGTACTGCCTTTTCTGTGCGGGACCTTGACATTTGCTGGGGGTACCGCTGATAGACTCAAGGAACTTTTGACAATGATGCGAATTTCTCTTGCATCCAAGAGCAGAGGGCCCCCGCATGACTTGGACTTTCCAACTCCTGCCAAGGTCAAAAGCTGGGTAAGAAGGCAATGCAGAGGTCAAACTACTTTGGAGCTGAACTCTTCAAAAATAACAACACCCTAGGATGGAACTGAGTTCATTTTGCTGGGGCTTAGCACTCACAGTTTGGAGGGGTACCCCATAGTGGTCAGACCAACTGAAATTTGACCCTGGTTCCATAGCTCCCACCAGGTATACCTTAATAAACTATTTGACCTTTTTCTCCAGCCTTCCTTTGCTTACGTGAGTCATGGAATAGTGGGGAGACTGAGGCAAGAAGCAAGTAACCCTAATGTAGGGAGGAGAGAAGATCTGCTAGTTTCTGACCCAGACTAGAAGTCAGCTAATATTTCTGATTAAACCGAACACAGCAAGTAGATGAACCAGAATAGCATGGTCCTCACACGCTGTAGCCAATGCAAATTATGTCAGAGTTTTCAACCATTCCTGACCTCATCATCTGAATAGAGCACCCACCCATAGAATCGACATTCATAGAGGTAGGGGAAGTGAAAGTTCCAAATGTGTTATATGGATAGAATTATCATAAAAGGAAAAGTTTGGACTTTCTCCTGAGTGAAAACATATCAGTGTCCCAAGGAGGCTTATTTGAATGGCCCTGCTTTCCTGTTCGCCTTCATTATTTTCCTATGCATCCTTACATAGGCTGTTCTGAAAAATTTGGAAACACCCAAGATACTTCTCAGGAACATCTCATCATTGATCCCATACTGTGGTCCTGATTTTGTGACCTGGTTCACTCAAGTGGGCAGAATCCTGGGAAAAGAAGATTTAAGATGCCGAAGTTGGTGGATATGGTGATCACACAAATAAAACCATTTTATTTATTTTTTCAGCCCCCTTCATGGGCCTTTAACCCTGTTAGATTCACCCTGCCCCGCTGAATCTCTCTTTTTCACCTCTTCCCAGGATTTTGATGGTCAGGTTTAGATTGTCTTTCCTTCTCATCGATACTCCTCATATCCTTACGCTATGACTTCTCAATTTCCTAATTAATCTGACATATTTCATATGCCATAACTGACATGATTCAGTGGATTTAGGAACTTGGAACTAGAGATAACTAGGTACAGGATAAGTGGGATGTGAAAACATCCCACCCCACCTTACTCACCTTCTCTTTACCCCTACCCAGGAGGAATCCAGCCTAAACTCAATGACAGAATCTTTGTGACATTGTCAAAACTGTCACAGAGGCAATAGACTTACAGTAAGCAGTAGGCAGATGGCTCTTCCATAAGTTTATCCTTTCCAGGCAGAACAGGTGTGACAAAGAGGTCCCCTCGAGGAAACTCGTCCTCCAATTTCAAGGGGGGGAAAAGCCAGCTATTAACTCACAGAGTTGCAGGTGTTTGAAAAATTCTTCAGTGATGGGCTGGGGCTTGCCGGCTGCTTCTACCTATTACTTCAGATTCAAGACCAATTAAAGGTTTACACGGAGCTGTTTATCATGCTGGATTATAGAGTTCTTTTCAGCACTCTTAGCCAGATAAGCAAATACCCCCACCACAATGAGCCATATGTCTTGTCAGCTGTGACTCAGTCTCTTTACCCTCATTTCCTGTTATCAGCACTATACTGCAAGCGGCCCATCCTGGGAGGAATTTTATATTTTATCTCAGTATTTGGGGAATCTTATTAGAGTTCCTTAGTGGAAACTGCAGTATTTTCTTCAAGGCCTCATACAACCCCTAGTCAGTGATCGATTCTTAGGTCATTTGATAGTTAAATTTAGAATTTACTGTGTTGCCTGTTCAATATACTCTAGACTTCTGCTTGTATAGGGTATTCCCATCTCCAGATGCTTTGGACAAAATCTCTTAGAGGGCTGGTGGACTTGAGGCTTTTTCATCACTCAGATAATTGAGAACTCCTGACACAACAATTATTCAAGACTCAACCTGAATAGCATCCGGAATAGCCCAGCAACTTGGATTTGGAAACAGAAACGAGGAAAGGAAGCAAACTCTTCTAGAACATCTCCTAGGATGTATTGAAAAAAAAAAAAAAACTAAAACACCAAGTACTTGTGATCATATGGCACAATGATAGAGATCAAGTAATGTTTATGTTTGCTTGTTATGCTTTTTGTTCTAAATTTACATTTCTGTGCAGGAAGGTTGCTGAACAAATTAATATTTGCTTCCAGAGACGCAAGCAAGACAGGAGTCATACAGCTGTGAATGTCTGTAAAGACTTGGAGCTCCCTCTCTGTTTAGCTCCTGCATTTTTTTTTTTTTGCTCCCTAAGTGGACACTCATTTTGACCCAGATCACTTCATGGTTAGGGTCAATTCATGTTTAAGCTTTGAAGATTAAGGGAAACCAGAAATAGAGACCAGGAGACCTCCCTTTCTATTTTCTTGGTAAAACTTTCAACCTTAGCAACCGAAAAAAAAAAGTGCAAAATAGTTGAATTTGCCAAAGGAATTTATCCACATTTCCGCCATGTTAAATGTGAGCAAAGTTTATATTGGACTGTCATATTTCTTTACTTTATTCGCCAACATACACGACGTCCATCTCCACATCTGGTTTTTAATAACCCTCGACATCTGGGAGCTCCTTTTATTCCTATGGTGGACGAGGCACAGTAGTGATATTGGCAGTGTATATTTTCAAGCTACAGCTGCTGTCTGTTTCAATCATAATTAATTACCATTTTTAAATAGATTTAATTTACTAAAAGTGATTTGCATTAAACCACACTTCATTGTTAAGAAAATAGTAGTAGATTTGGTGGTAGTGGCTTTCTTTTCCTCTCTCCCTCTCATTTTCTAACATTTAAAACTCTCCAGGAATACATAGATTTGAATAGATTTGGAAAATTTATTTGAATAATTTTGAAACAACTTGAACATAGAAAAGTTCTTGGGTTTTAATACAAGATGAAATGATCTGAACTGTACAGAGCATTATTTTTCAGGCATTTAGGAAGCGATTATTCTAGGCTGTGGGCTGCATTATAAGGAAAGCCTCCTACATTGTTTTGTGACTTTGGCAAGTGTTAGCTTCCCCTGTGCTTGGAGCTTTGAGGGTCAAGAGCCTTATGATGAAAGCCAGGGCATTCATCCAAAGAGCAAGACTTACCCACAGACCCACAGCTTCCTCATTGAACTTCAAGGGGTTGCTAGAATTCTTGGCCCCATCTATAGCTACCTGAAGGTCCCTTCCTGTAAACTTTGCTCTTTCATTTTTATAAAAGGGGACATCAGTTGTGCTTTTCTCCAGGAACTTTGAGGAAATTGAATTACTAGGGGAAAACCATATTTCTCAAAGTCTGAAGAGATAGGGAAAATTTATTGCTAGTAACAATTACTAGACTGTGCAGGATAAGCACAGGTAAATTTTATATGATGTGACCCAGCTCAAATAATGGTACCTTATTATTATTATTTTTTTTTTGGTCAGAATTCTTATCTAAACGGTCAGTGAAAACACACACTGAGCTATCCAAATCAGACTGCAAATTTCTCAGTTGTGGGGGAGGTAGGATTCTTAACTCTTTATGAATCATAGAACTCATTGGTGACAGTTTGCAGAACTCTCTGGCCCTCTTCTCAGAAAATAAACTTAATTCATAAGATAAAAATACACCATATAGAAAGGAAACAAATTCGGAAAACTCAGAGGACTACATATCAGAATCTTTAAGCAGAGGAAAAGTACCTTGACTAATGAGCAAGATTAGGTTAAACTGTGTGCAATTGACTGTTTTTCTTTTAGATGAAAATTGACCAAAATATTGACATTTTCAGAGCATTCAACGGAGTAGTACAATTAAGCCATAGACATCTGAATAGCATGTTAATATTTTCATATCCCGCTTATACAACAAAGAAGCAACTTGTGGTAAAACTTTGGTACACTAGGGATTTACTAAGAGACAGCTTTCAGTGTATGTGGAAGACTTGTTTATGAATCATTCTTTTAGGCTATTTCAACCCTGGCAGTCAACAATGAAAATTCTCACTCAAAACAGGTCTCATAGTGATAGCTGACGTGCTTCTATCTCCAAAGATTTCATGTCCTGCTTGTCCCCGTGAAGCATTTTACAAAGTGAGGGAAGTGTCTTGAATCTCTCTGGAAAACATTTCAACAAGAATTCAAACCAAATACGTTTCAGTGGATCCGCAGTTGAACACAATTTTAAGTTAAACAAGACTTCCTTTCTCTAAGCATTCTACTGAATTGAAAGTTTACTGTCTTTTCTTTGAACCTTGTTTTGATTGCAAATGCATAATTATTCCATGGTATGCACATCTTCTTAGACGCTGGGAGCAAAATCAAAACTGACAAATGGAGATCACAGCATGTTTGAGTCTATGGGAAGTAACCAATGTGAATTTCCACATGCTACACATGTTCTTTCACCCAACTATAGGATGCTGTTGTGTGTGTGTTTTTTTAATTCTTCTTCAGCCTTATTGATACTTTAAACTTATGGGAAATTAAATGTATTTGATTACTGTAATTACTACTTTGCTTGCTTTTAAAGCTCTAATCTACTCCTTCACATAAGCAATTCCGATTGCATGCTTTCCCCCCAAAATAATCATCTGCTAATGTAGACTAATTTTAATCTTCTTATCCAACTTGACACAAAGTCAGAGCTGGGGAGACGGAATGTTTTTTTTGTGTGTGTGTGTGGGGGGGGGGGTTGCCATAGACACAAAACTCCAGAATGGATTTGACAAGTTGGGGATGTGAAACTTAAGTGACTGACTCTTTTTCTTCTTTCTCTTGAAGATTAAAAACCGTAGTGTAGATCAGTGTGCCTTTCAGTACTCCACGGTGTAACTAACCTTCTCTACTTTCCTTTTATGCTCCCCACCTCTCTGCATCACCCGACCCTTGGACTGCCACAGGATGACGATGAGGGGATATGGGCATAGCCTGGCCTGTAAATCAAAGTTCCAGTTTTGTTTTGAAGGGTGAGAAACTATTTTTATATCATTTTTCTTAAACACTGTTTTTTGAATTCTAGTATTCTGTGTGTTTGCTTGCTTCTGTTCTGTGATGTTTGTGGCTGTGGCCTGTGTTTGTTTCTGTGTTCATTGCATATCCCCAAGAGCCTCCTTCCCACCTCTACCCCTGTAACCACATCATTGGTCTGCCTTGTTGGGGCTGGGCTGAGCATGATTCGAATGTTTCTGTTTGATTTCAGATGTAAACTATGTCTGGCTAGGATTTATACACACTTTGTAAGTAATAACTATGAACTTAGAAATGGTTACAATCCTCCAGTTGTGGTTCTCAATCCCACTGCTTACTTTTATCAGCTATGACTCCCACATCCTTCTGGTTGTGTCAATGTTTGTCAGAGAATAAGGAAACTGAAATTATCTCTCATGGAACTGAATCTGTCATCTCTATGAAGTCTGGTTAATAAATTTTACTATCTCCTACAAATTTTACTATTTTTGCAACTCCAAAGAAATCATTAGAATTAAGCCATAGTAATGGTGCATGGGTAACCTCATCTTTTAAAGTAAGTTAGAATAGAAATATGCATATTAGCAAGGCTCAATGGAATTGGATGTGTGTAACTGTTTTGTAACTGTGTTGCTAAAGAGTTTTGCGTTATAAATTTCCTAAAGTGTATCTTTAGTAGGATTTTCTGTTTAAAGGGGCCTTTCTTTTTTAATGTAGTAAGATCTTTGTTTCTGGGCTATCTGCGTTATGGTTGAATGTTACACATGAGATCGATACATAATTCTGCATGGGACATTAAACTCTACTATCGTTTGATTCTGAGAATCACACTTCTCCAGGAGACCTGCACAATGTTTAACTTGAACGCCAGCTCACCAATACTCTGGAGTTTAATAGATGTATGGTGACATGGGATACTCTTGAACCTGCAAACCCATTTCAAATTCCTTCTATCTATGTTCAGAATGAAGTAGATTGTGTGCCACAGTTGTTCTTATGTTCATACAAAATCCAACATGTACTTTGCTTTCAAAAACAAACATGACATGTCACATTGCTGGAATATCACCAGGTCTGCAACTAGGGAGGCAACTGGGATGGATAATTTAACAGGTGTGTCCTTTTTGGGTGTTGTATTCATATCCATAGCAGTGGTGCTTCTTATGAATGTTAATTCAATAACTGATCTTTCAGAAAACCACTTCATTGGTGAATTTCACTACTTGGTGGAATCTACTGTAGTCTCCATCCATGAATTTTGTTGCTTTCTCTGATCCTTTAAGGAGAAAAATCCTTCCCCACACTAAATACATAACACATGGAGTATCCATTTGCTATTAATATATTCATTTCCTACTTCCTAACAGTATGACACTAACACTATCTCCTCTTTTCTTCCTTTCTTGTATGAAGGAAAAGCCATACTGTTATGAGCTTTTTCAGAAGCAGGGAGGCTCGAAGAAAAGCTCAACCGTGTGCTGAAGTCAGGAGCCAGAGAAAATTCTAAAGTTCTGTCTGAGAGGCTTATGTGAAAAAAAGAACTATATTTAAGTCACACATACAAAATAATTAATAAAAAACTTGCAATAAATCAATATTAAATGTTATCTAAAGTTTTTATGACATTAAAAGCAAACATGAAAGATAGCTTTCATGGAATAGAAAGACAAAGAAAGACTTTAGAAGTTGAGGGTTTCTTTGAGAAGTGTAGGTCTTACATGGAGACTTCTCAATGAAGCTCCTTCTTTTTTCACCCCATATAAAAAGACTTTATTTGTGTATTCACATAAATAATATTTTATTGTTCTTTCTTAAGGTTAATGTATCCATGTTGAGCTAGAAGCGTGTCTTCCTTAAGGAAGAACTTCGTCATGAATTTTGCTCTTTTCAAGGCAACAGAAAGCTTGGGGATTCACTCCTACTCCTTTCATTATTTCATGAATAGACTTAAGCCCCCAAGTATCCTAGAAAACAAATGTCATCTAAAACTTAGTCAATATATCGTCTTAATTTAATAGGTTGTAGTAAGTTTTCTAGACCTCCAGGGAGCACCACTTATCTTTCATTATGATTCCTTTAAATGAGTTTGCTTAGCTATTCTTGATCTTTTAAAACCCTATCTGAAGATTTTAAATTATGAGCTACTGAGGGCAGCATTCTGTTTTTGAACTGTCATTACACGTTGAGTCATATTATAATCTAGGTAGTCAAAGGAGACATTGAAATCATGATTAAATATAGATACTATTGAAGTATTAAAAACTGATTATTTTAAATATTTTTATTTATGTTTCCTATAAAGGAGCATAACTAGAAGTCATTTTATTGGGCATCAGTAATTTGCTTGTAAACACATCAGAAAGTCCTGAGTATAGCATACCTTTTAGTATGGAGAGTAATCATAATTTTAAAATTTTGTTCCCGCAAATCCTGGCTGCTACTCCCATTTTTATCACTTCTAATTACAAATTCATTTGGGATTTATTTTGTGTACCATTGTCATTCAGGAGTGGTGTCTACTAAATGTAAAGTAGACTGAGTAGCACTATCTTTTCTATAAGATATAGTTAGATTTTCCCAGATTTACCCTCTCAACCAGACCCAGCATTTTCCATCCTTGGAACCAACACTAGAGAAGGGCTTTACCTTGGTTTGAGTATTCTGCTGTCTGTCACCATCTTCAAATTATTATTATTATTATTTGTTTTCTTGTGCCACACTTGGTGACGTTACTCCTTGCTATGCGTTCAGAAATCGGTCCTGGTTTGGGGGACCATATGGGATGCTAGGGGATTGAACCGTGGTCCATCCTGGGTCAGCATCATGCAAGGCAAATGCCCTACCCCTGCACCATTGCTCCGGTCCACATCTTGAATTTTTTTAATAATTTTAATTTTGGACAAATAGATTAAAAATCATTCACAGTAGTATTTCAGGTACATAGTGACATTAAATCAGGGGCATTCCCACCACCAACTGTTGTCCTCTCTCCACCCCTGTTCCCAGCATGCAACCCATATGCCCATATCCCATATTTCCCCAGGCTGCTAGTATAAGTGGTCCCTTCTGTGTCTAGTCTGTTGTAGATTAGGTATCAATTCTGTTGTAGTTGGCTTTGGATTTGGTGTTCAAGTCTGATCATTTTTTATTTCTACTAAATGCTCATAGACTGTTTGGTCTTGGTACCCTCCATTACTTCCCCCTCGATTTGTGAGGCAGAATAAGATGGTTCAAGTTATGTGGTTCTGTTTGAAGGTAAGAAAACAAAAAAGAAAAAAGGGGGAGGCAAAAATTCAAACAAGCAAAAAGCACATCTTGAAAATTCTTAATGATATTTTTAAGCAATGGGTTTCATAAGTTTTACCAGACCCCACAAATTCTGCACTTAATTCTCCTTCGATTCACTGCATACTCCTGTACTATCTTTAACTTCTCTCTGCCCATTTCCCTATGTACTTATGCCCACAATTTACCTTTGCTGTTCCTTTATGTTCTGCTTTGCTTGCAAAGAATTCATAGAACCATATTTCCAACAACTTATCATTTATGGGCAACTTTGCTTTGTGTAAAAACTACAGTTTTCTGCATTTCCAGTTTTGATTAGGAATCGGTGTTTTTGTAACCTCAATTACATTTTCTATATTGCTTTGCAAAAATCCACAAAATCTACTGCTTAATTTCCTATTACTGTTCTTCAGGAAAATCTAATGGATTTGGCAATCACTTGTGTCTCTCTTTGGAGAAAGTGCTTTCTTTGGACCCCTAAAATCACTTTAGTTGGTGTATATTCAAAGAGATGGGCAGGCTAGATGACAAACCAAATTGATTGTTATGTCTATCCTGAACTTTAAATGTTTTAACTTCTACTATGAGCACTGGTAACTAAGCAAACATAGAAACAAGACCAATGTATATATTGAACTACTTAGAAAAGGAATACTTCTTTTTAAATTGAAAACATTTTCAAATACTCAGAACCAGATCCATAGACATGCTTCGTGAGCATTGAAGAGGCCTGTGATACTAGCAGATTGATTTTTTTTTCAATAAAGAATAGAGGGGTAGAGCAATGAAACAGTGGATTTTGGATGCTTGGCTTTCATAAAGCCAACTTAGGTTTGATTCTCAGCATATGTGGCCCCTAGAGCCCACCAAGAGTGATCCTTGAGCCAGGAGTAAGCCCTGAGCGTCACCAGATATAACCCCAAAACAAAATAATAGCTATTTAAATAAATAAAATTTATTTTAATAATTTTTTTTGGTTTTTGGGTCACACCCGGCAGTGCTCAGGGGTTACTCCTGGCTCCATGCTCAGAAATCGCTCCTGGCAGGCACGGGGGACCATATGGGGCACCGGGATTCGAACCGATGACCTTTTGCATGAAAGGCAAACGCCTTACCACCATGCTATCTCCCGAGCCCCTATTTTAATAATTTTAATAAATTATTTATTTATTTTACTATAAAATTATTGAATAAATAAGTAAAAAATAAAAATAAAATGAAGAATTATAGTCCCTACACCAGTAATGCTGCTGCAAGTGAATATAAGAATGAATTGCATGACACATAGTCACTGGAAGAGGACTGTTACACACAAAAGCAGTACTCAAAAGCCAGTGGGATTCCTGCACATACCTCCATAAAAAAAACTGAGAAACAAGATTTTTACTGTGGCTGAAAAATGTGTACCTTCTGGCCTCATATTAGCAGTCTAAGTAGTATGTATGAATGTGGGGGTGGGGAATCAAGACTTGGAAGGAAGTCTGGGTTCTCACTTTCTTCAGCTGAAATCCTGGTTTGTCTGTTTGGGGTTGTTTTTGTTTTTGTTTTTTTTTTTGTTTTTTTTTTGTTTGTTTGTTTGCTTGCTTTTGTTTTGCTTTTTTTGCGAAGTGGTTTTCTTTTGTAGCTCATTGTGCAGCAACACAAGCTAGTACTCCATATTCAAACTGTATTGCCTATGTTGAGGATCAGAGATTTGTACCCTTATGTACCACAACTGTTTTCTGATTCATTAATAATCTATTAATTTAGTTGGTTTATTTTTTCATTTATTCATCCACTCTCATAAAATAGTTCAATTCTTGGAGCGATGCTTAGAATATCTAACAAATATGAGTTAAATATGAAGAAGGTTAGCATTTTGTGAACTTTATGATCTAGTTAAGGGAAGCATACAATAAAAATTATCCATGAATAAAAACATTTTGGTACATTAATATTTCTTTAATTAAATTTATGAAAATATCAATGCTAAAAAGAGGAATCAACTTATTCATATATTTTATAAATGATGCTTATGAGTATCTCTAAGGAAGAGAAATTTACATTTATTCTTGTAAAGAAGATGATCAGGAGTTTTCTAATCTGATGTGTGTTTGGGAAGTATATCATGACAGCAAATTAACAATAAGATATTTATGAGCTAATGGATTTTGAAAATTTTTAATGTGGTTAAAAAACAAGTTAGTTAAATAAAGATAGTAGAAAGGGATGGATAAAAATAGTGGAAATAAAGAAGAGGAAAGGGAGCAGATTATAAAGGGCCTTGAGGCCAAGATTGGGAGTTTGAATTTTGGGGAAGAAAGGAAGTACAGAAAGAAGGAAGAAAGAAAGAGAGGGAGGGAGGAAAGGAAAGTGAGAAAGAAAGGAAATTAGGATATAAAGTATTTCAAATATCAACTTGTTGAGGATAAAATATCACCTCAGGAAGACAAGTGACTATTGTATCATGTGTGAGAGAATTGATGGTGCTGCTCCAAGGATTCTCAAAGAGATATGCAAACAAATGGATCTATTGGACATGAGACTTGGATATGAGTGGAGAGGTATGTGGGAGTGCTATATTGCAAATGCCTATAGAGATATTGACCTCGAGTGTCACTGCTGAGTCGGGTTACTTTGGAAGGGAGGAGAGCTGTTAATAGAATTCTGGGGCTGGAGAGATAGCATAGCAGTAGGACATTTGCCTTGCATGTGGCCAACCCCTGAGGGACCCAGTTCCATTCCCAGCATCCCATTTAGTTCCCCAGTCTGCCAGGGGCAATTTCTGAGTACAGAGTCAGGAGTAATTCCTGAGCACCATGGGTGTGGCCCCAAAGCCAATCAACCAATCAATCAATCAATCAGTCAATAAAGCTTAAAAAAAACCAAATTCTTTTTTACCCATCTTTATAGTTGTCACGGCAAAGGCAGCTTTTGACCTGTTCTCTTGTTCATTTGCTTGTACCTCAGCCGGAGAATCTTTGGATTCTCACTGCTATGACTTGCACCCTGTCCATTTTAAGGCTAAAATTCAACCATTAGCCTCCCATGATCACCAGGATTTCAAGACTTCTATCAGTTACAAAGGGCCTTGTAATTTTTAGCTGCTCATGTTGGTTTCCTATCTTGAAGTTCTGAGTATATTATTATCTGTAGCAGAGACTTTCAATAATCTCCTTTAGAAGTTAAAATGAGAAAGAACCAGAAGTAGCTGTGAGGTCTTCCAAATATCTCTGAGAAAAGATATGCTCTCTCCCATTGCAGAATTGAGTTCTAGAAAAATGAAATTTTTATTGCATCTTTTCCTAATCTGCTCTTATTTGCTCTTTTGTTCCTCTAGAACAGAAGTGGCGAACAGGATTTTGACCCTCACTCAAAATGGAAAAAGCAATATGTGTTTAATAGATTATTGTTAAAATTATATGCTTTTGTGTGAGTGTTTGTTTTGGCAGGTCACTGCATGGTGTGGCTTTCTGACTCTCAGAGTTTAAAATTTTGGCTCTTTGTGTCGAACTTGTTCACTACTCCTACTCTAGAATGTATAAGGAAGTTTATATTATCTATTTAAAATTGCAGAGCTTTTTTACTTAGAGCAGCATCTTGAATGTCAAACTCAAAACCTTTAA
Organism: Crocidura indochinensis; assembly: GCA_004027635.1. Classification (NCBI taxonomy): domain Eukaryota; kingdom Metazoa; phylum Chordata; class Mammalia; order Eulipotyphla; family Soricidae; genus Crocidura; species Crocidura indochinensis. The sequence continues at coordinate 29,342 of PVKC010001245.1, read as the reverse complement.
AATAAGTAATTTTTAAAAAAATATTTCAACTGAGGCAGTGAGTAAAGTACACTTTTTTCCCTATAAAAATTATGGTAAATTGTATAGTTTGTGACAATGAGTCCCTAACATCTGTCATTCCCTTGACATGGTTAACAGATAGTGATATATGTAGCATCCGTCAAGAGGACAGAGTACCTATGATCCTCAAAACATCACTCTCTTTGCTTTTGTACCCCTCTCCATTTCCATACACATACACCATTTTTATTTGGGGGCCATTACCCCACTCCCTTTATTGCTGCCAAAACCACATGGGCTAGGGGCTGGCCTGGATGGACAGATGCCTCCCCTTCCCATACCCCTCCTGTGTGCGATTGGAAAACTTTTTTGTTGATTTTTCATTCTGTTTCTTTGGGGTTTTTTTCTGAATAAAAAAAAAGGTCCAAATAAATAAATTAATTAATTAATTCACTAAAAGGTACCGCAAACACTAAAAAGGTCAAAGAAATCACACCAAAAAAAAAAAAAAAAAAACCTAAGAATTTTAGGAACATAGAAGGAAAGTGACAAATCTTGGAAAAGTCAAGACATCTGGTAAAAGTTAATCTAACACACAGATATTAATGGGAGGCAAAAGGTATGGAAAACTGAATATTATAATAAAAAAACAATCAACTAAGTTAACATTGTGGTTGAGAGCAGGGAGATATCCTTGGCAGTTAGCTCTGTCTGTGTCTTAGACTTCCCTATTTGTGACACTCCTGCCCATACATTGTGTCTTATACTTAGGACATTACATTGTCATATACTCTTTTTCAGAGGATCAGTCAAGTTGCCAGAAAAATAAGATGCAAGGATGACAAAACCCTATAAGCACTAGGGGCACAAGGGGCAATTAGGGGATCATTTAATTCTGGATTTGAATGCAAAACATTCAACAAAAGGCAGCAGTCAAACATATAGACAGTATCGGGGAATAAGTACATAAGAGATTTTTTTGAGAAATGTAAATAGTGACTTGACAAGATTTAGACCAAGAATCACTATTTTTCGGAGTTCAGCTTTGGAGAGCCATTCAACAGAACATTGTCTAACAAACTGGACCAAAATTTTCTTGGTGATCAAGAACTCCAGCCCCATTTTCCACAGTCCCTCTAAAAGAAAAAAGATGAGATATCACTCAAAGTGAGAATGCATATTTATGATATCCTCCGGTATACTAACCTGAATGACTATATTGCTTTCTGCTGTTGAGTCACCAATTAACTGTGGGCTATTGGCCACACCCTGCTGGTTCTTGCTCAGCTCTTGTACCACCCACATCTATGCTTTCCTAGAGGACAAGAGCACTGCAAGGCTGTTCACTTGGCTACCAGGTGATCTCAGAAAAGAAGTATTACTGACTCTGGACTCTGAGTAGCTGCTACAAGTTCCATTCCCCATGATGATGCACTCAGAATAGAATTATGAGTTATGTCTCAGACCTTCCATCCTGCCAGGCCAAATAGTCTCCTTTGGGCATCCCAGGATCTCCCAAAGGGGTCACAGGGGAAGGTTGCAATGGTGATTCATAGTATGAAACTAAGGATCTAACCAGTAAGATGGAAGGAAGGAAGGAAGGAAGGAAGGAAGGAAGGAAGGAAGGAAGGAAGGAAGGAAGGAAGGAAGGAAGGAAGGAAGGAACAACAAAAAGGGACCATGGTCAGAAGAAGTTTAAGAAACATTGATGTTGGTATGAAAGAGATAAAACAGGAATGAGGCGCTTGTTTTCATGCAGTTGACCCAGATTCAGTCCTCAGAACCTAACACATATATGGCACTCTGAGTACCGCTAGGAGTGATCCCTGAGCACAGAATGAAGAGTAAATCCTGAGCACTTCTAGATGTAGCTCATAAACCAAAAAGGTAAAAAAAAAAAAGGGGGGGGGGTAAAAAGAAAAACTGGTCTAAGATGCCCCCATTTTTTATATGCAGTGACTATACCCCTGTTTACTTATAAATTCTAGACTTCCACCTTACAGAAATTACTGAAATCCTAAACAATTTAAAGAGAACCCTTCCATTTCTTTCAACCTTCACAGTTTTTCATAGCCTGAGGATTGGCCTGGCTCAGATCCATTATTTGCACTAAGAAGTGGCGTCCCTCCTTCCATGTTTGTGTTAGCAGTGAGAGGCCTCCTCTCCTCACATATTTCCTTAGTTTCTTAATCACTGTGCCTTTGCAGAGAAAGTGCAAAGAAGATCTCCAGGAGAGAGGCCACAGAATGCTATCATTTCTTTGAAAAAAGATCCCATCTCAGGGATATCTTTCGAACTCTAAGTAAAATTGAAAAGGAACATGAGACTCCAGAACCTTCCATATACAGTTCACTTTTATCCCTCAAAGAAAGGCCAAGGATAAATTTTGAAACAAAAATGACAAAGATTACATAAGTATGTAAACCTAGGCTGCTTATGGTGCCCATGCTTCATTTTATCCTCTGATGGCATTTATGTCCCTGTTTAAAAAAAAAATGGTGACTTTAGGTGTCTGACCCATAGCACAACAATAGGGCATTTGCCTTGCACATGCTGACACAGGACGAATCTGGGTTCGATCCCCCGTGTTCCATATGGTCTCCCAAGCTAGTAGCCATTTCTGAGTCCATAGCCAGGAGTAACCCCAGAACGTCACAAAATGTGACCCAAAAACCAAAAAAAAAAAAAAAAAAGAGAGAGACTTTAATGAGGACTCAAAAATATTTCTTAAATATTTTAAAGCACATATGTTCTATGCAAACATGATAATATAAATAATGTAGACTTGAGAGACTGGAGTCACTCCTGAGTATTAAGCATTGGTCACTGAGTCATATATATTCATTGACATGTTGGATTCACCCTTATAGGACTGGTTCAGGTTATATTATTCCTATTATTCACTCTTTGTCACAGAGACCTGTAGTGTTGGTTATCTTAATACTGCTGGCAATCGGGCAACCATAACCAGGTGGGAGTGGCAAACTCCAGCCCTCTGAAGAGGGTTAATGTGCCACACTGCCCTCTGGGCTTCTCCCTGATAGCTAGGGAAGTCTATCTTGCTCCTCTCACATATCCACAGAGAGAGCCCATGACAGTGATAGTAAATGTGGAGTGAATTATTGGCATTCAGCTGCTCCTCAGCATTCACACCATTTTTTCCTAACCTAAGCTTTCTCTCTGATGCAGCTGCATCCTTATCTTACAGATCCCTCAGCCAAACCAAAACCAAAACCCACTCATGATTAAAAAACAAGTTTCCTTGGTGGCCTCATGGTATTGGGTTACCACAAAGTTCTGCCCTCACAGCTTTTGCTGCTATTGTTACGTGTGTGTGTTTTTTTATGATTTACTTCCTTTCTTTTTATACTGTTTCCCTCATCGGGTGCATTCACTTGGAAGCCTGATGAAATTGGGTCAGAGGAAATTCTTTGCACTTTCCTCTGACTGAAGAAAAGAACATGCTACTTAGGGAAATGAAATGCCTAACTTTCCCTGAGGACTATATAGGTCCTGCAGGACGGTACCACTCCTGGCACCTTCACCAAACCATCTGATCCCCAACACCACCAGTTAGCCATGAGACCGTTCGGCACAATGACTGTAGAAATGAATTGTCCTTCCCTCTCATGGAATGTGGAAATGAGAGAGAGAATGAGGAAATAGACTGGAGCCAAAGAGCAATCTTTGTCCCTCCTTATACAACAGGCTTGGAACTTGGGGAAATCTGATATGTCAGATAAGATGGTTACTGTGTGTGAGATGCAAGCTGAGACGCGCCAGATCAATTTTCCCCATGTTATTATTTTTTTAAATTATGAATGCACCAACTTGTTTGCCGAAACTAGACTGTTAAGCCGTTTCCACGCTTCATGGGTGGAGTATGAGCACCTGGTCAGAGGCTGGGACTCCCTGACTTGAGGAGGCGGTCTTCTAGTAGCTTCATGTCACCAAGGCTTTCATCCTGGTTTCAATCTCACCTGAGGAGGAGACAGGAACAGGGAATGAGAGAAGATGGACTCAACACTCTCCCGTGGCATGTCTCTTCTTCGATATGGATCATTCAAGAGACACAACTTTAAATCATATATTAAGGACATTATGTGCTCAAAGAAGTTTGGGCAAAGATGGCGGGTATCAAATCCAGTAGTTTTGTTCATCTTAGCCTCAATGTCCTCACTTCGATGATGCCTTCAGGCCAGTTGTTCCACTTTTTCCAAAGGGAGTTGGCCTGGTTGGCCCTGAGTTTTCATCTAGAACCAGTGTCCACAGAATTCTTTGCTGCAAGCTACAGAAGCCTTTGGGTCTTCAGGAGATATTGCCAAAGCAGGTGGTATTACCATTGTTTAAGATAATTAGTTGTCTTGGAACCCGAAGAATCTGATGCTGTGACAGATGAGTGGGTTTGAAGAACAGGCACATAGCCCAGCATGGAACTGGTCCTTTGATGTCCCTTTCTACAGAAGAAAACTATGTTTTTTTCCATTGTTTCACTGGAACTTGATGATTGTTCACATATAGAAAGTAATAAACCATATAAAGAAGAATTAAGTGTTTTAACTTAGTTGCCTTCCTGATAGAAATGGGCCAGGATTATGCTGTGTCAAGAGCTAACATTTCTGGGACCACGAGTTAACTCTGGTGTCAAGGGCAAATATTCTGTATGGAAGACACTGAATTCACTGCCCATCTCCACATGTCCTATTACCAGGTTTGAGAATTGAATCATTAGGGTTGGTCAAGGATAACTGGGAATAAATACTTGGTGTCCTGACCACTGCATCGTGACATATTGCTTAATTAGGGTTCTATGTTATGAATCTCTCAAGTACCTGAGAGATAGTTTTAGCAATAAGAGCACATGTCTAGCATGTGCTCCATCCGAGTTTGATCCTCAGCATCACATGTTCTTCTAAGCATTGTCAAGCACAACCCTAGAGATCCTAGAGCACTGCTGAGATATCCTGGGCAAAACAAGATCCGAAGGAAAAATGGCATATTTCACCCTTGTGTTGAGCTACCAATTTGGTTGACTGAAAATCATCAACAGGGGCTCCAGGCTGCATGTACCATTTGTGAGTTCAATGTCATCCTCAAATCTATGGAAGTTGCCCTTCCTTTTTTTTTTTTTACAGGACTGTAATATATCTTATCTTTGAGATCTCTGACCACTCAATGAGATGATACACATAGTCCTCAAGTTGCTGCCAAGTTTTAAGAGCCCTACTGCTGCCATTTGTTGTTGACTGGGCAGCAATGAAAAGATACGAGAATGCCACATCTGATCTTGATGACAATAGGTCAACAGCCACTACAGTGCACTACCAGAAAAGGCAGCAAAGAGATGGATACCATAGTTTTGCTTCAATGTAAATGATATATATGGAGACAGCACTCAAATGTTGTGTCATTTTCATATCACAAAATATTTTCCTTAAGATTTTCCCCAATGTTTGAAAAAAGAAGCTAATTTGTGCTTGCAGATCATATGAAAGCATTGGAGAACTAAATGCTAGCTAGCCACTCTATGCTACTCACATTCTCAGTATTTTCATACACCAAACATCCCATTCACCATTTAAAGAAACAAGCACAGATTAAGGCATTCCCTTGTCCAAAAGCACACAGCTATGGAATATCAGTCAGGTTCCTAAGCCAGTCTCCAGAACTATAGATGATTCAGGTTCATGTTCATGTTGCATTATTCAAGTGACTGATGTTCCTTCAGTCTTCAAGCACCCCGCCCAATCCCTTTCTCATGAGAAAGGAGAGCTCAATCATTTTTCTTTTTTTTTTTATTTATCTTTATTTAGGCACCATGATTACAAACATGTTTGTATTTGGGTTTTAGTTATAAAAAAGAACATCCCCTTTTCTAAGAATCATGATAATAAAAAAAAATCCTGTCACTTTTCTCCTTCTACCATGGGAGGCTTTCCACTAAATTTTCTCCCTTTCACTTACACCCTCTTTTATGGTTTGTATCTCTTTTTTGATAAATTGAATGTTCACTCAGAATCTAGAAGTCTTGTGAGGGGCCTGGGGGCTCTGAACCAGAGATTTGTCACTAGTAGGTCTTCGACAAATGACATTTTTTAATCTCTCAGATCTTCTCTGCCCTTATTTAAGTACTTATAGACCTTAAGTCTTATAAGTATTAAATAAAATATTGATTTCAAATTATAACCAAGTACTGTTATAAAATAAGCACACAATTAGTACTGAACCTTGTCTTTATTTCCTTCCAACTACACTTCTGGTTTCATCTTGATTGATCATAGTACTTTCTTAGAGCCTTGCAGCATCTGTATTCCTGTAATTTTTTAATCTGGTTATCTACTTACTACTTGCTATAAATGTTTATTTATCAGTGCCTCCTAAGTCAGAGTGGATTCAGATGTCAGAGTGCTATTGAGTATAGTGATGGGTGTTTTGCATTCATACACGTTACCTAAGGAACAGATGGAACCAGTCTCCCTGATTCCTTTGTTTTGGGACCCCAATCACCCTCACTGGAAAAGGTGGGACATATCCTTCCTAGGGTTAACAACTAGTTTAGGCAGTAAAAAAAGAAAAATACATGTCAGCACATTCAAAGGACCTCATCATATAGTAGTAAAAAATGAGCCCAGTCATAGCCAATTGAAATTAGGTGTATAAAGAAGCTTAAAGGTTTTCAGCCGTGACCAGAAATATCACTATGATGGGAAGTCAGGAGAAACTCCAACAGAGGCCATAAAACAAGTGAAGTCACAAAGAATAGGCTAAAGCTGCCTTTTTTCCCCTGGATGTTTATATATTCTTATCAGGGCTGATTCAGAAGAGATAAAAGAAATATTGGAAACAGCTTGTTGAAAAAGGCAATATTGCATCTTCCTTGCTTGCAGAGAAGCATGTATATGCTTGCAGGCTTTGACGTATTCTTAGAGAGACTTGCAGAGAATTGTGCAAGCAGGGTATGCTCGAGGAGATTACGACTCCTTTGTGTTTCATATTTCATGGTTGCCAGCAGCTGGCATCCCTCAGAAATCACATGAAAAGTGGGCAGAGCTCCTTGTGCAAACTTCTCAGCGGAGAGTTAAGGAGACTTTGTGTGTAACTCTTAATCTCATTGGGAAATTTAGGGTGAAAAATGTAATTACATCTGAGATGCCAACAACCAAGGCCAAAGGAATGTCTCCTATTTGGAGAGTTCTTTGTTGATGAGATTAAAAGCTAAGCTCTCATGCCCCAGCCTACAAATTATTCAGATTATTTGAAAAGAAATGAAAGAAGACACTGGGAGGAAAAATGCCACAGATCACATTATTGTAGCACTTAGCTAACTCTCACCTGTTTAGCAATCGGTTAGCAAATATTGATTGAGAACCTACTATGTGCCACATAACAGAACCTAGATAGTTGAGAGCCCTGATTTCCTTTAGTTCATTTCCTCAAATATCAGTGTTAAACTGCAGAAAAATTTCAAGAATTTTGCTGTTTGGTACGTAATAACAGCACAGCACAATATATTTGCCATGCATTGTGTAAATAAGTTGATTTTCGTGGGTAATTCCATTGATCAACATAGAGGACTAGGTGGTGTGGCCCAGAAGGGTTAGAGGCAGAAAGGTATAACAGACAAAAGAATTAAGGAAGAGAGGAAAGTAATACAATCCCATTGAAATGTGGGGTTGTGGTTGATGGCAGACCACAGAGGAATCTCATGTGCCTCAAGGCTATGGAATCCAATGCTGATGGTTGAACTATATTCAGAGATTGAGAGAAGCTCTTATAAAATGCCTCCTTTGTTCACAGGAAACTCCATTTGTCTTCTACTTCAACCTGTATATATTAGGTTTTCCTCAAATATAGAAAAGTTAAGTCATGCCCCTATGACTCACAGTTGAAGAAATGGGGATCCCAGTTCTGACATTCATTACTTCTTTTCTTTAGTTATACATGTCCTGAATCATATACCATAAATCAAGTATTCTTTGGGTCAAACTCTTTAAACCCCACACATATGAAGCCTCTCTTCAAGTAGGTCATTTATGAAAAATTAGCTCATAGTTGAGAAATCACAATGATTATACATATATAGAAAATGTTGTTTTATGATTCATTATTATATATATGATAGACAGTGTATCAGGTGCCCAGAATAATCTATAAAAGCTTATATCTTATTAATAAAATGTTTGTGCTTAAGGAAATTTCTAGAAAATAATAAGAACATAATAGTTTGAGCAGAAACTTAATAAGGCACCTGATACTTCAGGTGATGTACTTTTGTTTAAAAAAAAAGATAACTCAGGGGCCCGGGAGATAGCATGGAGGTAAGGTGTTTGCCTTTCATGCAAAAGGTCATCGGTTCGAATCCCGGTGCCCCATATGGTCCCCCGTGCCTGCCAGGAGCAATTTCTGAGCATGGAGCCAGGAGTAACCCCTGAGCACTGCCGGGTGTGACCCAAAAACCAAAAAAAAAAAAAAAAAAAAAGATAACTCACTCAGGGATGTGGCACAAATGTCCAAGTTTTTTTTTCTATCCCCAACTTCCTAAATATGCCATATATCCCCTCTCCAAGCTCATATACATGATAGGGTGTAACCCACCATTAACAAAAGTAAATAAATAGAAGAACAAGAGAAGGCAATTCCCATATTCTGAGGTTTTCTAGCCATTTAAATCTGAATTCCTATGTAGTATTTGAAATATTTCACAGCTACATGCATGTTATTCACATAGAAACAGGAAGAACTTTAAATTGCTCTAAAATAAATCCATGTGTATTTTCTTTCATTTAATTTTGGAATATACCTGGCATGGCTAAGGTTCTACTCCAGGCCCTATGCTCCGGAAACACTCCAGGGTGTGTCTGAGATCAATTCCAGGTCAACTTCATGCAAGGCAAGTGCCTTACCCACTGTATTACCTCATAGGCCCTTTATATATATATATTGTCAAAGTGAAGGTGACCTAAATTATTTTATCTGCATGATTTGACTTAGAAACAAGTTTCCTTCTGCTTTGTACCTTGCCAGGTGGATACACACTAAATGGCTGAGTTAACCTTTGGTGAATTTGAAATGATTCTCCTCAGTTACAATGTCAAAATTTACCAATCTACTGAAACCCATTGTTAAGCACCTACCTTCAAGTGTTGGAAATATAAAGGATGACAAACAATTATGTACTTTATGTTTTATTGAGTATTTTTCCATGTGATAACTCATTGTGTGATTCCCCCAAAACAACCTATGAGTTGAGTAATGAGTCACATTTGGATGATCAAGATATGGTTCTCCATGGAACTGGAGTGACAGCATAGCAGTAGGGGTATTTGCCTTGCACACGGATGATCTGGGACGAATCCAAGTTCAATCACTGACATCACATATGTTCCTTGAGCCTGCCAGAAGCAATCTGAGTGCAAAGTCAGGAGTAGCACACACACACACACACACACACACACACACACACACACACAGATATTAAAAAAAAAGATAGGGTTCTCCAAGTTTGTCAGGAGCAATTTTTTTTAATTACTATCTTTATTTAAACACCTTGATTACAAATATGATTGTAGTTGGTTTTCAGTCATGTAAGAACTGGTGAAGGGGGGTCAGGAGCAATTTTTTTTGTGGTTTTTGGCATAGAGCCAGGAGTAGCACCTGACTGCTGCCAGGTGTGACCCCCAAACTAAAACCAAATAATGTAAATAATTGTCCCAGGTTGCAGAGTTAGTGAGCAATGAAACTGGAATTTGTATGTGGAGAGTTTACCTTGAGATGTCGAAGGAGAGAGTGCACACTCTCTTGTCAAGATTTCTCAACTAAACTAGCATAGTCATCTTGGGATGGATACTTGGTCATGACAATGCACACTGTAGTTAGTTCAGCTTGGCTTCTATCTTTGAGAAGCCTGTAGCATTCCAGAGCCTATCTCCTCATCTCACATTTTGATAGCCAAATGAACAAGACCAAAACCAAACAAAAAAAAAAATACAGATCAACTCATGATATCATAAATAGCCTCTGGAAAGCAAAGTCACTCCGTGTGTGAACCACAATCTCTGTCCAGAAGATCTGTACCTGTATGACCCATGGGAAATTCTGGAATTATCTTACAATATTTGTCCCATACAGGGCCAGAGTGATGGCGCAGTGGCAGGACATTTGCCTTGCATGTGGCTGACCTAGGATGGACTTCGGTTCTATCCCCAGAGTCCCATATGGTCCCCAAATCCAGGAGCAATTTCTGAGCTCATAGCCAGTAGTAACCCCTGAGCATCATGGGTGTGCCCCCCCAAAAAAAATTGTCCCATAGATTGTAGCAACTTCACACTCTTTACAGATAAGAAGTCTTCTTATCTCTTTGCTGTCTGTTGGAAATAGAACTTTCTTGTCCAAAGGTTGGGGAGGATTGAGATTAGAGTGTTTACAATGGGTGGAGATAAAGACATATGATGATCTTGTAGTGACCTGTGAGGAAATATTTATCTGGAAAAGGATACAGATATCTGCCACCGAGAACCCAGAAGTATGAGGTCTCTGCACACTCATTAAATTCCAGCACCGAAGATCTATGAACATGGCTCAGGGAATCTCCTTCCCCAACTTTCCCACCCCCCATCTAAAATGGACAGTATTTGCTATCAGTTCATAACAATTTTTTCATTTTTATTTTGACCAAAGTGGATTACAAATCTTTCATAGTAATCTTTAGGTACATAGGGATATGGAATCATTCCCACCACTTATGTAATCCTCCCTCCACCCCTGTTCCAAAGATGCATGCATCCCATATCCCCCTCCTTTACCACCCAGTTGCAAGTATAACTGTTCTCCTCTGTGTCTAGCATGTTGTAAATTGGGTGTCGGTTCTGTTGTCATTGGCTGTGGATTTGGTGTTTAAGTCTGATCATTTTTTTTTATTTCTACATAATGTTCATACGACTGGTCTTGGTACAAATTTTGTGAGTGCCCAAAGCACCTTACTTCCTTGACAAAAGGATCCTTAGAATGCCAAAACTATGTGCCTCCCTATGATTTTGCTATTTAGTAGAGGAGAATCTGAACTCAAATTGTCCTCCTCTTAGTACCAGATGTCCATGTGCCAGCAGGATCATTTCCACCAAGAATCTTATCTTCTGTAAGCCACCTCTTCTTGTTTCTAAAACCTGCCTCACAGAAACATGGGAGGGGATTGGAGACCATGAGTAGATAGTGCCATGTCCTATTAGCAAGTTTGTGTTAGTCTGATTTATAGGACTTTACCCTGGAGTTCATAACAAGGTACCACAGATTAGGTGGTTTGGTCATTGAAGTAAATCATCTGCCCATTCTGGGGCCAAGAAGACATGCCATTGTAAGGCTGCTTCCTTTTGAGCATTATGCCGGAGAATTAACTTCCTGCCACTTGTCCCCTCTGTTTCTGGTAAATTCCTTGCCAGGAGACTCATTCATTCTTTTTTAATTTTGTTTTTTTTTTCTCTCTCTCTCTGGGGATCCTCAGACAGTGGAGTTATCAGGAGTTTCTGGACATGGCACCAGAGTTCTAACTAAAACATTCTGTTTGCCAGGAAAGCACTTGAAGCTACCAATTAATATTCCAGGACCCTACAGATGCCTCACTTCAGAGTCTTTGTCTTGGGGACCGGGCGGTGGTGCTGGAGGTAAGGTGCCTGCCTTGCCTGCGCTAACCTAGGACGGACCACGGTTCGATCCCCCGGTTCCCCATATGGTCCCCCGTGTCTGCCAGGAGCGACTTCTGAGCGAATAGACAGGAGTAACCCCAAAACAACAACAACAACAACAAAACAAAACAAAACAAACAAAAACACAGAGTCTTTGTCTTCATCTTTATATGACTTTCTCCCCAAGTGTGTGTGTTTATCTGTGTGGAAATTCTTCTCTATATAAGGATGGTCCAATTTGAGCTCATCTTACTCAAACATTCGAATTGAAGTCAACCTTTTCTCAATAAATGTTCTATTCTGAGGTAGTAATATGAGGACGTCAACACATGTATCTTGAGGAGGAACAAATTCAGCTAATGAGTGAGCCCTGTTTGGTCTTTATAAAATTATCTTCTAGTTTTGAAATCCCATCAGGAATTTTTGAGTCTTGGTAGTTCAGGACAGCCAAGATAATGAGCTACTGTTACCAGAAAGAACGTTTGTATAGGGTATATATATATGTATATATATACATATATATACGTATATATATACATATATATGTATATGTATATATATGTGTATATATACATACATATATATATATGTATATATATATATATCAGCTGAGTTGAGTTGAGATATGTATCACTTGGTTGCTCTGCCATTAAAATGTATTCCCTTAAATGCTGTTTTTTCTATCATATGGGGCTAACTGGCCTATTTCTTTTAGTCCTTAGTCCCTACCAATCCAGTGGAGAAGAGTGCTGATGAAATGGGACCTTGAAACTCCCCGTGTTCTATCTAGTGACATTGTTTTTCACGTTGCCTCTAAGGAGTAAAGGGAATTGCTTGATTTCCTACATGAAGGCACAGAGGCTCGTTCCCAGGGCTTCCTCCATCAACGTTTGCTTCTCCCCATCAAAAGCAGACCTGCTGCTAAAGTTTTCAAAACTCCTTGTGTTGCAAGATTTGAGCAAACTTGATCTTCCAGGTTTAACTTAAATATTGTTTCCATTTTGAAGCCTGTCATGTGGGTGTACCACAAAGAGCATTTGGTTTCCCGCCTCCCCCCTTGCCCGAAGCCCAGCACAGTGGTATGTAGGCAGTAACAGAATACTAGGAAGAAAGAGAGAGACTGAAATATATCCTTGGGCCCTGGGACTGTGCAGAGACAAAGCAGGATGTAAGTAAAACCATTACTTCTCCCTCCTGATCAAAGACTAGAGGGTAACACCGCCCCTCCTCCCCACCACCCAGCAAGCAATTAGCACAGCCTGGTGTCTGACTCCTCCTTCTAGTGACCAGGATTCTGCCACAGTTCCAGTTCTGACCATGCTCTGGTGGTGAAAAGCAAGGATGCTTTGTGTGCTCTGGGTTCTTTGCAAGTAGAATACATTACGGGGCTCTGTGGTGGGAAGACACAAATTCCAACTTGTTCATGAATTCCTTTTATCATCTACACTTGCTGCAAAAAATGGTGCCAGAATTTGTCAACAGGACCTAAAAGTGAGAGATAGAAATAACAGGATCCAAATAGTCACTTTTGGATTTTATAACCACCCAGAATCTTACTAAGATTCTGCAGATCTGGATGAATGCTTAAACTATACTTCAAATAGGCTCTCATGTCGGATTGATAGTATTTGGTGGGTTACATTGTAGGGTTCCAGAGTAGAAGGACGAGACCAACCAACTGGAATAAAGTTTAATACTTTAATCCGTCTGCCAACAAGACCCCCACACACTGGCCAGCCGGGGCCATATCCGGAAGGAGATGAACCCCACCCAAGGTCATGAGGAAGATTATATAGTGATTATATAGGGAGGTTTCAGCTTTCTGATGATCCTTAGAATGCTAGGCTATTGTCTAGGGGTACCTTCCTAATGCTTCCTTGTCTTCCCTGAGAGGTTACCTGGAATGGTCAAGTCCCTTGGGGGCAGGATCTATGGCAATAGGCTTGTGAAGACATACCGTGGCTTACACCATGTAGCCTTTACAAAATGGTGTCCCTCCTTGTTCAGAATTCAGGTCCCAACAACACAATGAGAGGCTAGATGCCAAGTCAATTTTGAGTATGCATTCTATATTTTATCTAGTAGCAAATTCCCAGGTAAAGGTGATATGGAAGGTATGTGGGTAAAGCTTCCAGGGGCAAGGGTGTACATCATAACAACAAAAATTCTATCAAAAAAAAAAACACATCAGGCTGTTTGTGTATAAACATGTGGTATAGTTTAGAAACCAGCTCCTGGTTCACAGACTAGTATGCCCACAAAATACAGCTGCATATTGTCAGAAACAACAACAACAAAGAATACACAGATGTCTCTAGACATGGAATTCTCTGTATTTTCAAAGGTAGAGCCACAGGGTCTTGGGGTATACATGGTGTCCATGTTTACTTTTTGCATTTGTTTTTGTTAGTTGTTCCTTTAAAGTTGGTAAATCCAACGTGAATTTGTGGTTGTAAGAAAGTGAATAAATGTAAGGAGTGGTAAATCCAAAGTGAAGTTGTGGTTGGTGAAAGAACGGCTTTTAAAGAGTACCCCCCAAACAAGCAAAATGTGTTGGGGATTGGAGTAACATTTAGCCACATTTTGACTTCCTTTGAAATAAAGGGACCGTTTTGGCTTTCACAACTCATATATCTTCCTGATAGGCAATATACAACAGAGATGGTCCTAGGAATTAAATTTACTTTGAAATATGACATGTAAACTCTAGACTCAATTCCTTCTAAACCAATAGACTCAAGCGCTCCTTTGAATCTAGTGAACCCCTAAACTAGCCACTTACAAATGGCCTGGAGATTGAGCGATTCCAAACATTATTAATCCTACCCCCCAAATCCCATAGATAGAGGGAGACCTGTAAAGAGTTTCTATCTCTGCATCTCTTTTTTTTCTAGTATATACATGCTATAAGTTTTAATCCAAGAGATTGCAGAGACTTAGAATCTGCTCTTTGGGGATCTGTTTTCTTTTTGGGGGGTGGGGGTGAAGAGGTAGCTTTGTTTTGTTCTATTTTAAAGTACAACAGGATTGCCTGCATTCCAAATCTTCCTTGCCTATGTTCTGTAATAAAAGACATTCTTCCATTCATCCTTTCTTGAGATCAGCTTAAACCTTGTTTATTTCTAACATGATATTATTGTTTATTTGATTAATCAAAAACAGACACAACAGTTTCCCAAACTGAACAATGCCTCTTGTATTTATTTATTTATTTATTTATTTATTTATTTATTTATTTATTTATTTATTTTGGTTTTTGGGTCCCACCTGGCAGTGCTCAGGGGTTACTCCTGGCTCCATGCTCAGAAATTGCTCCTGGCAGGCACGGGGGACCATATGGGGCACCGGGATTTGAACTGATGACCTTTTGCATGAAAGGCAAACGCCTTACCTCCATGCTATCTCCCGGGCCCCACCTCTTTTATTTCTAAGTATTTATCAACCACCTACTACATGCAAGATCTATTGATGGTGTCAGCCATTCAGAAATGAGAGGGTTTGGTTTCTCTCCACTGTGTCTCCTCTAGCTAGTTTTGTGCTTTTTTCTATAGCTGCAGTGAATACACATGGTATACAGAGCTGAAATGTTAGGAAATTATTTGTTATAGCACTATATAGGTCTTAATTTCTGACTACTTTCAACTAGTATCATTTCTCAATTTCCATTTTTGAAATCCCATGGGCATTTCATCACTCAGTACTGTGTTCAACCCAGTGTATTTCAACCAATTGGGAATGGGATATAGTTATTTCATGATTCAACTCTCAGAGTAAAACATTTATACAATGCTGAAGTAAACAGTATAGAACTGGAGTGATTCTGTCTCCTTGGCTCTTGAACTTGGTACTTCTCTTCAGAAGCAGTTTACTCTATTAATTTGAAGATGAGCACAACATATACATTTATGAAAAGGTTTATATCTGTATACCTATTGTTTGTAGTACTGATTGGATTTTATTTTGCAGAAAATTCTGTGATTTTTCTATAAAACTAAAAAGAAAGGAATAAAGAAAGGTTGGGATAAGGGGCCAAGTGGTCTCGGTGGGGAAGTAAATACGAACAGAACTAAATATTCAAGCCAAAGTCAATGATAATAGAACCCAGGGACCTAAACTTTAACCATCTAAACTCAAAGGGATCTGAGGCAGGCTAGGAGGCAAAAGGTGGTGGTATAGGATGCACTCTGGGTCCATTGGTGGAGGGAGGTCGACACGGGTGGGGGTGGGAAGGGCCCTGACTCATTGTAGAACTCAAATTCAACTATGAAGGACTCTGTAGATCACAAATGTTTCAATAAAATAAAATTAAAAACAAAGAAAAAGGGGGGGGGACAAAGAAAAAGATTTTGTGATTGTATTTTTCACTTAGCATATGTCTAAAGAAACCTTTAGATATTACCTCATTTGTTGTTGGATTTTTTTTTTATTGGGGGCAAAGTGAATTACAAACCTTTCACAGTAATATTTAAGGCACATAGTAGTAATGAATGAGGGGCATTCCCATCATCAGTGTTGTCCTCCCTCCACTCCTGTTCCCAGCATGCATCCCTCTTTCCCCTTCTCTCCCCTCTGTAATGCTAGTGCAACTGTTCCCCCCATGTACAGCTTGATGTAGATTGGGTATCATTTCTGTTGTTGACTTTGTATTTTGTGTTGAAGTCTGCTCATTTGTTTTTTTCTAATAAATAAAAAAAATTCCATGGAATTCTGCCAATATTTATTTAATTATTCACAGTTGGTTGATATTTATATTGTTTGTCTTTTGTTATGACAAACAGATTAAACAAACTGTGTATATGCTTTTGGACATAGGTGGGAGGGAAACCTCCAAACAGTACGTAGGGATCCCAGTGGTACTAGGTTAACTGGTCAATGGTTTAATGTTTGGATGAGTGATGCAATTGCAATGATTCTTCTATCCAATGATGGGAGCTACCCAGGCACTACATGGTAGAATTCAGGGCCCTTGAGGGCTACACTAAGTTGTACTCAGGGATCATGTGCTAGGGATAGCACACTGAGAGTTTCTGCATGAAAAGCATGCGCTCCAGTCCTGGGGGCTATCTTCTCTGCCTCCTGTACAACTACTTACATAGATTAGAGACACAAGTTTTAAATTTTTTACTTAGAGTGAATCTAATAAGCTGATGAGAACAGGATTGGTTGCCAATTGCCAAATATATGACAACCAAAGTCTTGAGTTTTTCAGTCTGTTCACTGACTTCTTTGAATAAATCAAACTTCTCAGATTGGGATGCTACTGACTGAGATTTTGAAAGCTAGAGTCAAATGTCATAGATAAAAACATTAAAAGTATAGAGCTTACTTACCATAAAATGGTAAAGAGAAGTATAAAATATATATAAAATAATTTAAGACCCCACTTGAAACAAAGATTTAGTTACTCAGGAAAGGAGGTGGGAGATGGTTGGTTTTTTGTTTGTTTTGTTTGTTTCAATGTCTTTCTTTCCTTCTAAGTAATTTTCATAAGGTACCAAATATAACAAATTAATGATTAATTTTAACATAATGATTTAATTTAATGATTGTGCTTAGTTGATTTGGATTTTGTTGCAGATTTTTAAAGTACCACTAATAGGGTGTGGTAGGCAAAGAATTCTGAAGATTCGTTTCTAAGAGTTCCATTCCTGGTTATTTGGTCAAGCATGAGGTGAAAAGGCTTATCATATCAACTTGTCAACTGGTCTTGAAAAGCATAGCTTGAACTATCCAAGTGCACTTAGTATTATCAGGATGTCATAATCCTTGAAAATGGAAAAGAAGGACAAACATCAAAAGATGTAGTGGAGGGCCAGAGTGGTAGCACAGTGGTAGGATACTTGCCTTGCAAGCAGCAGACACAGGATGGGCACGAGTTTGATCCCCGGCATTCCATATGGTCCCCCTAGTCAGGAAAGATTTCTGAGCAGAGCATAGAGCCAAGAGTAACCACTAGGTGTGACCCAAAAACAAACAAAAAAAAGATAAAGAAAAAAGAAAAGTTTTAGTGGAAGAAAAAATGTGGGTAAGAGATAAGGTAGAAAGAGAGGTATAGGCAGGAGGTGGTGCAAGTGGGAGAATGGGGACATTGGTGGTGGGAATATTGCACTGGTGAAGGGTGTGGTGTTCATTTTATGACTGAAACCCAACCACAAACATGTTTGTAACCATGGTTTTTAAATAAAAATTATCAAAAAAAAAAAGAGAAATACTGCAGGTGAGATGAGACTTGACCTGGAGGAGGGACACTTACACAAAATAATCTCATTAACCTGTGGGATTCAAGAAAAATAAAAGACATTATTGTAATAATACCCAGAGACCATAGAGATGAGGACTAAAAGGAACAGTCCTGGCTAAAGGGACCAGCCCATAGTATGAAGCTTGCCACAAGGGTGGTGAGCACAATTAGAGAAATAACTACAATGACATAGTAGTGAGTAATAGAAGTAGAATGCCTGTCTCGAATACAGATTGGGGCGTAGGGTAGGAGAGATGAGAGGCATTAGTACTGGAAAGGTTGCATTGGTGAAGAGGTGGGGGTGTTCTTTTCTGTAACTGAAGCCCAACTACAGACATATTTGTAATCATGGTACTTAAATATATTATAAAAAATAAATAAAATAAATAAACCCAGGGGCCAGTGAGGTGGCACTAGAGGTAAGGTGTCTGCCTTGCAAGCGCTAGCCAAGAAAGGTCTGCAGTTCGATTCCCCGGCATCCTATATGGTCTCCCCAAACCAAGGGCAATTTCTGAGTGCTTAGCCAGGAGTATCCCCTGAGCATCAAACAGGTGTGCCCCCCCCCAATAAAACAAAACAAAATAAATAAATAAACCCAAAGAATGCAGGCAGCCTTCTAAGGTTGAGATTGACTCCTGGCTGACAAGAGTAGCCTTAAAACTACATGGAACTAAGCCCTTCAAATGGCTTGAATGGGCTTGGAAATATTCATCCCTAGAGCTCCAAAAAAGATAATAGTCTGCCAAAACCTTGATTTTAGTTTTGGGAGACCCAAAGCAGAGAGATAAATAATGAACTTTTTTAAGCTGCTAAATGTGTGGTCATTTGTCATGTTGACAATAGAAACTAATGCATAGGAACTAAACCAACATCTGTGTGCTTTCCATAGTAAAAATAGACCCAGTGTATAGGCTGTTGTTCTGTTGCTTACTTCATACCATGGGAAACAGAATAGGGTTCAGCATTACAGTGTGAAGAATAGCTCATATTTTTAATAAAATATTTAACTACAGTAGATACCTTACATGTATTCCCTTCCTTATTCTTTACAGCAGCCCTCTGAGAGCAGACTCAAGCCAGCATCTCTGAAATAGCTCATCCAAGCACTGCATTTCTTCAATGTCACCCCCCCTCATTTAAAATGAGGTGATAGTATTTCCAAATGCAAAATTCACTTTTTTTTTTATCACATCAGTCCTCTGGTCTAGTACTAAGGTTCTTGGAATACTCTATTGCCAAATATTAAGTAAGGAAGCAGAAAACAAGCTGAGAATACCATGGAAACAGAAGACCCCTTCTTCTACCCCACCCCGTTTTCAGGTCCTTCAAGCCTCAGCCCAGTATGTACTCAAACTTCTCTTTAAATCCTGGGAGATCCCACTTAATCTAAATTGTGTCGAGATTATTCTCTCAGAAAATTACTCTCTCTTCCTGCTCAACCTTACACTCAACTCCAGAGGTGAAAGCTGTAATGCAGACACTTTTTATACCTTGAACATAAACATCAGGAGTCAAAAAGTATATCAAGTAGAAAAAAATGTGATATATGTGTGTATATATGTAAATATATATGTATATATATATCTGATTTCAATGGGTGGGAGCTTGAGGGGAAGCTGGGTACTGACTGATGTGCTGATTTGCTTTCAATTGTTTGCACAGAAAGTGTGACCTCAAATTCAAGACTGGAGAGTGTGGGTGAGCAAAATCTCCTTCTTCGAAGCTCACTCATTTACACACTTAAACATCCCCCCCAAAGGAACTAACTGAATTCCTACTGTGTGTCTAACTTGCATTGGAAACTGAGGAACAGTGATAAGTGAGACAAATCTTGCACCTGGAATAAAAAGAGGAACTATATTTAAAAAAAAAAAAGAGCCTCACCAGGAATGCTCCTTGAATGAGAGGTCAAGACTAATCCCTGAGCACTGTTGGATGTCGCTCTCAAACAAATACAAAACCGACCAGTGAGATATAAGCTGAGAATGGACAGAGGAGAAGAAAAAGGATTCAGGGAAACAGTTGAGAGACTCCACAGTCTGATCTGTCTAAAAGAAGGCTGAGATTTCGGATGGAAAGAGCAAATGAACTCCGGAGAGATCTGGGGAGCAGATGTGATGAGATTTGGTAGTGGATAGGAAGAAGAGAGTCAGAGATGACAGACGAAATGCCTCGTCTGACTTGGCGAAGTGCTCATCGAAAGTTTTTCAGGGCTGACATGTCTTATTTGTGACCAGAAGAGAGAGAGAGAGAGAGAGAGAGAGAGAGAGAGAGAGAGAGAGAGAGAAGGCGGGTAGTCATTTGTCTTCTGTAGCAGGCTCAAGGAGCAGAGGAACCCTTATGTACAAACATATTTTGCCCTGCTGCCAGGGCAAAGAGCACCTCTAAGCATAGGCATCTCTGGGCATTTGTGGCTGGCAAGTCCTGTCAGTTGTTTTGAATATGATGACAGAAGAACAAAGTTTTCAGGAAAACAAAGTCCAAGTCCTTTAACAAAATAGGAAATGATAGACTGTGGTTTATGTTTGCTTTCTTTCCACTGCCCTTGTTTTCTGAAGAGTGCTGGGTACGGTTGCTTTATGAGTCAGGGAAAGGATCAGTGGAGCACTAATCAGCCATTCTCTGATGTGCTATCTTGACAAGTAATATCTTGACAGGTGTCCTGATGCTAGATTTTGACATTTTATGTTAGAACTGTTGATCAGATAAGTTTGGGTTCAAGAAAAGCCTGTGGAGTTTGATCACATTCACTTGGTGAAACAAATCCCTGTGACTGTTATGACCCCATGGCTAAGCTTTGTCAAAGACTGAGAGGTGAAGGATACTCAGCTACTTCCCATGTGATAATCCTTCCATTCTCTTCTTTGCAACAAATAAGAGAAGTTCTTATTAAATGTATTTAATATTCCTCAACATTGTACAGCTACCTTGCACTGCTTTCCAGCTACAGTAAAAGAAATGAAGAGCCATTATCACTCTTCCTCTCATGATATTATGGACATTTCTGACATTTCTTCAGGAAATGCCTCTTGTATTCTGCAGTTCTAGGCCAGTTACCTCTAGCTAGAATCTTTTCATACATGGGCACATGATTCAATTCAATGATCAGAATTCTCTATTTTTAATGCAATCCCTTAGGGGTTGGAAAATTCATGTCTTAGTGATGGGTTAAAGAACATATGGCATAATCCAACATAATCCAACAGTTCCCATTCTAGACTTTGAGTTAGGAATATTTATGGCAGAAAAGTGCTAATTCTTTAGAACTGGAAGCTTGTATTGGTATGCAGAGTAACAACATGAATAGGGGCTTGCTAGAGAAGAAGGTTAAAAGAAAGAATGAGAGAGATCTCTGTTGATGTTATTTGAGTTCCTCAGCTGTGCCCAGATTCAGCCTAGCTCTGAATGATTTATTTGCACTGAGATAGGATATGCTTTTTCAGTGAGCCAGTGTGAGTTCTGAAAAATAGAAACAGCTTTGATTATTGAATTCAAATCAAATTAGCAAGTATTTGTTGAGATTTATGTTAAAAACTATTTCAGAGCTAGAGGGAATCAATGCATGAATCAATGTTATAATCATGATCACAATGATGAGAATTATCATTTTATTGGACATTTCTTTTATGAGACATTTATCTCATAAGCAGACACCCCTTCAGCATTTCAGACGTGTTATTTAATTTCTTATTTTGAGCATATCTTTGAATTAGAAGTGTTTACTTTGATTTTACAGGGAAATAAACCTACACAAAGAGGTGAAATATACCCTAAATTCTTATGCTACAAAAATGTTATGAAAGAAGAAAGTTACAACTATGGTTCTACTATTGTTCCAAATTCCATGTTTTCAACATCCTGCCTTATTTTTTTTCCAGTCTTCCAAGCATTGCTCAGTTTGCGAGAACCCCTGGGAATACCCAACCTAACTGTATGAGTTGATTTGTTCAATCCTCAAGTCAGTCCAATGTGGTGTCACCCAAGCCAGTTAAAGATAGTAGCCACCAGAGCTACACCCAAGTGTCTTCAGGTACCAAACTTGGGCCTCTGACAGCCAGGCATTTGCCCTTTAAACTTATTCCTTCTCTCTCTCTTTCTAATTCACTCCACCCTACTCTCTTGCCTCCTTTCTAGGGTGTCCACAATCTGGCCAAAGGAACATAAAGGAAATATTAACTACCAGAGGTCAGATGAGGTTATTCCCTCCCAGGAAAGCAGTTAGAAATGAGTGAAATAATTGCACACACTTAAAGCCCACAGAATGGGTCAGACTTCAGACCTTCGAAGTCACTCTCAAAAGCTTGAATGGCACCCAGCCAACCCAGATCTAGCTGCCAAAAACGAGCCACAGTAAAGCAGGAAGGGGTGGACAGAAAGACACAGCCCACCGTAGAAGTGAAGAAGAGGAGATTTGAGTCTTGGAAATATCCATTCCAGCAGTATGCAGAACATGGAGACTGTGATCATGGGGCTTCCTGAGTGTCATGTATGTCTTTCTGGGGAGATGAAGAAGATGAAGAACACAAAAGCAGAGGTCTCTTGGCCCGTGGGAGTGACTGTCTTCACTATGGATTAGTGAACTCACTGGAACATTTGGCACTGTGATTTTACCAGTATCTTCAAGCTCTAATCTGCCTCACTCCTCTTCTACATGGTCCCCTCCTCCACTGCCCCATTCTCATTGGAATGTCTTAAACAGGTTCCCTTAAGGGCATGTCTCAGAGAGAAGAGGACTGTGCTCAGTTGATACACAGACATTCCAGCCTCTGTGGCACTGGCTCAAGGTCATTGTAAATGAACAAACCAGCTACCTTGTAGACAGCCTCTCAGAGTCTGGCATGGTCTGAAGCTGGCAAGCTTCTGTTTCAATTTCATTCAAGTTATCCGTGTAAGGACTGGAGAGATAGAATCGGGGTTTAGGCAACTACCTTGCATGCAGCCTACTGGATTTAATCACCAATAACCAGGGCATAAGTAACACCACATCGCTGCTCTAACATAGAAATGTCAGCCGGTTCACCAAAATTCCAGGAACGTTTTCTGGACTCTCTGAACAATATTGAGGAATATTCTCCAAAGAAAAGACAATCAAAATATAGTCTCCATGTAAAATAATCATAAGACTCTTGGAGACAGAAATCTCCCTTGAGAGGCTGGTTTTCCTTTTGTCTTTATCATGGATTTCAGAACTTCCCAAATTGAAGCCAGTCCTGGATGATGGCTTGTAACCATTTATAGCACTGTCACTCATGCAACCTATGCTCTGGACAAAAGGAGCTGTACAGACAAAAAAAAATAACAGCATGTACTTTGGAGTTAAAGAAATCTGAACTGGGGGCTCAGATTCACCATTGATGGCCATTTGCACTGGATTCCCAGTTCTCTCAGACCCAGTGAGGATAACAGGGTTGATCATATGAAAACTGAAATGAAAACACAATAAAATATGAAAAGTATCAGGAGCTGGACAGGGTGGCCACATTAGTTGTTGACAGCTCCCTCGACACTGACGTCATTGTGGCAGAATGCACTCCTAGAATCTTTTCTGTGGAAGGCGTAGACTGGTGTCTAGTGCATTCAAGAGGCCTCCAGGAAGACAATGAGACTTAGACTAGGCATGTTTTGGGCAGTAGACTAGCTGACCCTTCTGTGCAAAGGTGCCAATCTGAAAAGGCTAGACAGGAAATGGTTAGCTTGGCTGGTTTGGTCTGGGCAGTAAGGCCTGTACTTCAGACCTGGCATGCATCACGAGTCGGCTGCAGGCCCATGTGTCATCAGGTTTTCACTTCGAATCATTATTTTACAGGCCAGGCAGGCTATAGGCAGAATTGCCCATTTCTGTGTTCCCTCAGGAACACTTCCTCCTGTAGGGATTCATGATTAGCTGGTGGTTTGATGGACTCTCATGTAACATCCCTGAGGGAAATAGGTAAGTAGGTAAGAACAGGGTAGGCTCTCGAGTAAGCATGTGATTGACTGACATTTGGCATAGAATCCTGTAGGAAACCAGTAGAAAACAGAGTATGACTTCCAAGGGTACCTCAGTCACCTCCCTGAATAATGAGAGAGCTGCGGCATACACATATTCCCTCCTGTCCATGGGTGAGCACCACTTTGCAAAAACAGAACAGCATTCATATCATCTCAGTCCCTGCCTACCACAAACGTAGGTAGGGTGGGCTGGATAGTGGGCAGAGAACCTGCAGGCAAAGGCAGGCCGCATCAGCAGTTAGGTGGGTGGGCATGTCCTTGGGAAAGAGGCAGAATGAAGTGGATAGTGCCAGCCACTGCCTTCGCCAGGCGCCACAAACCTTTGCTTCTCTCTAGACATGGAAGGGTTGATGGCATAGGCTCTCGCTCGGGTTCCTTTTTTCCTGTCAAATGAGACTTTCCAGCACATGCCTCTGATGTCTTGTTGGGGCCAGAGCAGGAGTTGAGGCTGGAAAGAGATGTGAGCTCCAAGCAGGAATGCCCGCTCACCAAGCCTGCCTCTGGAGGCTCCGCCTGTCAATTTTGGAAAAGATCTGCGAGATTCCGTTCTCCTCCATTATCTTCCACTGGAGTCTCCAGTGGCAACTCTGCAACCGTTTTCTGCAGAGTGGTTCAAATTGTTTTATATCTCCTTAGCTGCCAAGTACAATGTCATAAGCAATAAATAAATAAATTGTTGGCCTCTATGGAAAGCATATTTTGTCCAGATGCGTCCTTGAAACTTCAGCCCTGAAACATGAAAGTCGAATGGGAAACCACAGTCTCCAAGAACTGGGGGAAGGAGGCTCAATGGGAAAAACCAATTTGATTGGCAGGTGCTGTCACCCAGCATCTGATTGGGTCCTGCTGATAGGTCAGGCAGAGCCTGCTAAGCACTCAGGGAGTTTTCATCCCAGTGCGCAAGCTGAATGTGGGTGGGCTGCTGGGCATGCCAGGGGCCACAGGGCCAAATGAGCTCAGAGGCTCCGTTGAGAAGCTTGGATCTGTGTTCTGCTCTCAATCAACTCCTGACTAGCTGAGTCCAAGGAAGCTTTGTTTCCTAATGAGAGGGTTTAGGCTCAGTGGTCTAGTCTGGCTACAAGAGTGTACAATGCATTGTCTTTGCTGTATGCATAGCAAAAGGTCAGAAGGAGAGGCAGCTTAAAAAAAAGAAAAGGAGGGAGAGACAGAAGACCTGGATGGTGAAATATTGCACAGAAAGATGTCCCGTGTCTGTATCTATATGACCAGTGAGGGAGTGGGGGCTCCCAGGCAGCTATGGCTAAGAAGAAACACCATGGAAATTTCACCTACAAACAATTAAGACTAGCTATGTGGCCAGGAGATCTTTTTAATCTCATTCTTACTGCATTTTTAAATTAAAATTGTGTGCTCATAAAAATGTTAGATAAATGTTGGCTAAAAGGATAGTACAGAGGTAGGGTGTTTGTTTGCCTTGCACACAGCCAACCCCGGTTCAATCCTGCACATCCCATATAATTCCCCCAAGCAGCGTCAGGAGTAGTTCCTGGACACAAAATCAGGAGTAACCCCTGAGCAATTCTAGGTGTGTCCCCAAACAAAAACCAGAAATTTAAAAAGACAAGATATGCATAAAATATAAGTGTACGTTCCCCCTTCTACATCCCTAAGTCCCACTGTTGAGTTGTTCCAAGACTCTTTCTTTAAATAAATATTTTATTTATTTACTATGATATAATTATGAAGTTGTTCATGATCCAATTTCGTTTTTCTACCATTTTCATGATTGAATTTCAATCATGCAATGTCTTTGACAACCATCCCTTCACCAGTGCACATTTCGCACCAAACAATGTCCCCAATTTTTCTAGTCCTCACACTCCACATTTCTCCCTGCCTGCCTCTATGGCAGTTATTTTGTTCTCATTTCTCTCTTTATCTTTTTCTCTCTCTGACTCTTAATTTCTTTTAGACACTGGTTTACAATATTATTACTGAAGGGGTGGCATGGTTATCTCTTTACCTCCTTTTAGCATCTAATTACTATCCAAAGTGTTCATTTACAATCATCATTGCCACAGTGGTCCCTTCACTACCCGAATTGCACTCTCCCGCTCTTTGTGTCAAGCTTCCTACTACGGACTGGGCCTCCTGGCCCTTGTATCTATTGTCTTTGGGCATTATTTCAACACTTTTAAGTATAACATTAAGTACATTAAATACTTAAGGTACAACATTAAGTACATTTTACAACATTTTAAAGTACTACCGTTTCTATGTCTATCCATCTCCCTCTAACTCATTTCACTCAGCATAATACTCTTCATATTCAACTGTGGATAAGAAAATTTTATGACTTCATTTTCCCTAAGAGTATTATATTATTATATTGTGTAGATGTACCAAACTTTCTTTATATACTCATTCGTTTTTGGGTACTTCGGTTATTTCCAGATTCTGGCTATTGTGAATAGTGTTGCAATAAACCTATGTTCATGCACAAGACTTTTCTGCAGAGGACTTCGTGCTTTTGGATCTTTAGAGTATATTTCCAGGAGTAGTACTGCTAGAACATGTGGAAAGATTTTTGAAAAATGTACATATTATTTTCCAAAACGATTGTTCCAGTCTACATTACCACCATCAGTGAATGAGAGTCCCTTTCTCCCTGCATCCACACAAGCACTAATTGTTATTGTTCTTTTTAATATATGCCAGTCTCTGTGGAATTAGCTGATATCTCATTATTTTTATTTACAATTCCCTAATGATTAATTATTGGAGCATTTTTTCATGTGCCCTTTTCTACATGTATTTCTTCATTCGGGAAGTTTTTGGTCATCAATTTTTACCATTTTTTGAAGACATTAGATGTTATTTTCTTGTTAAGTTCTACCAATGCTTTATTTTATTTTATTTATTTATTTGTTTATTTTGGATTTTTGGGCCACACCCGTTTGATGTTCAGGGGTTACTCCTGCTAAGAGCTCAGAAATTGCCCGTGGCTTCCGGGGACCATATGGGACAACGGGGGATTGAACTGTAGTCCTTCCTTGACTAGCACTTGCAAGGCAGATCTTACCTCTAGTGCCACCTCACCGGCCCTGTCTACCAATGTTTTATTATATCTTAGATATTAACCCTCTGTCAAATGGGATATTGGGTTAGATAGTTTTTCATAGTCTGTGTGTATCCTTGTCATCATCTCCTTTAAGGTGTAAAATCTTCTTAGTTTAACGTAGTCCCCTTTGTTTATCTTTGCTTCCACTTACTAGGTCAGTGGTATTCCAAGATTCTTCTAGATATGATTGAATACTCATACATGCAGGCTATCTAAACTCACACACAAATGTTGACATGGCATGAGTTTGCACTGGGTAAAATTGTTCTGTATCTCTTGCTTTTTCACCCACTTTTCCTTTTTGGGCCAGACCAGAAATACTCAGGCCTCACTCAAGGCTTAGCATTAAGGAATCACTCCAGAGGCAATGTGATAGCACAGTGGTAGGGTGTTTACCTTGCACACTGATGACTGGGGTGTAATCTCCAGCATCTCATAAGATCCCCAAGCCTGCCAGGAGCAACGTCTAAGTGGAGAGTGAGGAGCAACCCTGAATGCCTCCAGGTGTGGCCCACCCACCCAAAAAAATGGAATCATTCCAGATGGTGTTCAGGAGATCTCTGGAATCCTGGGAGTCAGACAGTATCTTACAGTTACTATCTTACTTCCTACACTTGCCTTTCATGGTTATAGTATGTTAAAGTTATTGTCTTACGGACTTACCTACTCTATCTCTCCAACCCCAGCTCCTGTTTTTGAAAAATTGATACTTATTTTTATTAAAAAGCTATGATTTACAAAGCTAGATAGCCATGCAGTATCTCAACACCAATCCTACCACCAATGTCAACTTTCCCTCACCAGAGTTACCATGCTCCTTCCCACCTCATTCTCCTACCCTCACTCCATCTGCCACTATTACAGACACATATCAAAGGTCTCATGTTTTTATTGTTTTTGAGGCTGTCTTTTCCTGTCACTGGTATACTTGAGGGATCTGAACATTGTTTCCCCATTTCTTCTCTTTCTCCTCTTTTTGATTTCCCCCACATGACTTATTTTCTTTTATGTCTTCTTCCTATACTGTAATGTGATGGATGATCTAGATACCTCCCTCCCTTTACTACATTACATTTATTCATCCAATTATTGTATAATGCAGATAAGTGCATTTATCTTGCTTTGGCATTGTAATTTGGCCAGGTATCAAAAAATCAGCTTTATCTTTGTAATTTCTTTGCAGTGTTCTTTTGATAAGAATTATAATTAATTTGTCACTGTCAATTAAGTCTTCTGAGATTTTTGCCCCATGCTGAATCTCCCAACTATACTAGCTAATGCTATCATCATTGTTTCTGGTAAAAGAATCTTAATATTTTACCTGTAGAATTAAATAGAATAAAGATGAACAATGGAAAAATCTATGAAAAACATGATTAGTACATTAATGATTTTTATATGGAATACAGGGATTTCAAGAGAGTTAATGACCTCAATAAAACTAATCATGCCCATTGTGTACCTTAGTTACTTTTCTTGAATTAATTCCTTCACTACTTCCCAAATTTTGTTTCACACTTTTGTTTATTCTTTGACTGGAACTTCAGCTCAATAGATAAATGAAGATATGATTAAAAATAGAGTCTGGGGTCTCTGATTCCAATGTTTTCCAGTTTCTATCCTTATTGTGCTGTCTGTGTCTCACTTTCCTTATTTCTTAAAGCAAGGTTATGGCATGCATTTTTCAGGACAGGTCAGGGATCTAAGGAGAGGAATCTACGATGCTGTTTTTTGGTACCAAGTAATTACCCAGCAAAAAGTCAGTTGCAGAAAGAAAGAAGGGGTATGTGATTGTCAACAGGGAGTGAGAAGTCAGGAATAATGTGCCTCATGAAATGAAGGAACCTATGCTATGCATATCTATCTTTTCAGGTATTCACTGTGTTTGCCCAGCTAGGAAGATGAGAAAATATCATGGAAGGTAGAGTGAGCATAAAATGATTTTTTAAATCAATAGTCAACTTAAAACTCTTCTAAAATGTCTTTTAGGTTGTCACAAACCGTCAGCTGTTCTAGAGCAGAAACAGAACCTGATTTCCAGTTGTGAATGATAAATAAACACAGTGTACTGCCCTTTCCAATGAGTGACGATGTTTGTAACCCATGCAGATGTGTCCTATTTATATAGAAGTCATACAAATTAGAAAAGGCCCGCAGAATCTGAAAGAAGGCAGGTTTCAGACCTTGAAATGTTCACAGGGATGGAAAGTAGCTGTGGTCTCTCAATAGGGTCTGAATGAGAAAAACTAAAGAGCTTTTCCAGGCCAGCAGAAATGTTTGCTGACCAAGCAGGCTTTGAAGCTAATCTGGAAGACTGGGTAAAATGAAATGCGACCAGGTTTTGATGTAC
>PVKC010001244.1:0-52701 GCA_004027635.1 Crocidura indochinensis | reverse complement strand
GTGATCTCCTCTGTGCTTAACTTGCTACCCAGTGGTCTTACACCTGTGTGGACTTGATAGTGCCCTTATTTCCTCCTGTAATTGGGGGTTGGGACTAGATAGATCCTGTTCCATGGTTTTGTTTGAAGAAGGGAGAAATAATACACTGGGGTGAAAATCAAATACCCCAAAAATGGGCGGGGTCCTTCTAGAGGCTCTCATCTTCAGTTTGAGAGATGCAGGGGATAGTGTTGAATCACTCCAGCAGTCTCAAAAGGAGTGTCACGTGAAATAATATATCCAGTGAGCATTCCAGCAATAAAGGTAAGCACCACGCACAAGCCATGATCTTGAAGTAAAAACATGGCAGAGCACATAAAGAAAGAAGAGAAAGGAGGAGTATAAATAATATCCACTCAAAAGCAATCGACAAATGCTATATAAATACAAAATTAAAGTAAAATAAAATTTAAAAAAGAAATAAAATAAATAAAAATATAATAAAATAAAATAAAAGGAGAAAGGTTATTTTGTATCTTTTTTTCCCTCCTGCACAGGCACAGTAAATATTGGGGTCGTTTAAAGAGGAATTCCCTTGGCCTAGGAGATACAGGTTTTCTCCATCCTTAGAGTATATTGTCATGGGATTAACTCTCGACCCCGAACAGGCTCATTTATCTTCTCTTGGTGTTTTCGTGGTGTTTGGAGGGCTTTTGCTTCCTCCTGGGTGATAAAATCAGATCACCTATCTAAAGATCTTGGTATCTATACCAGTCAAGGTGTGGGACTTGTGATGAGGTCTTTCTTTGTGGTTGTAGAAGTTCTGCTCTCTCAGTGTCATTTTAATCCGTCTTCTGTGGTTGGTGGTTTTGGTCTTTGCGTTGATCCTAGGATGTTTCCAGAATACCTCTTCTGTTGCCATTGTCCCAGACAGACCTTTGGAGCTAGAGATCATAGTTGTTGTACAGGTCATAGCTCAAAGTCTGGTTATGATTCTATCAGCCTGTCATCTGCAGATCACAATCTTGGCTTTGGACAGACCAAAGGGTGACCTTATCTTCTGACTTTAAGTCTGAACATCATACTCAGTATTTTGCTTATTGAACCTGGAATCATGGACAGACACAAAGACCCACCATCAAAACTCCCCCATCAGTATTGGTCATCTAGCTTCACAAATTGAAATGGGAAAAAATGGAGGAAGAAGAATATGTACAATGAGCTGCAATGTGTTTGAATCAAATGATAACACTAAAAGAAATAAAATGAAATAATATAAATATGAAACTATCTAAATAGTGCAAAATTAATTAAAAATATGCTGGACATGATCATAAAACATTAAGGAATAGATATACCTCATTTGGGAAATGAGGTCCAAGCCTGTCTCTGAAGGGCCCCGGTACACTAAACTTAGGAGCTGGAGAAATAGTACAGTGTGTAAGGCTTTTGTTTTGCATACAGCTAGCCCTGATTTGATCTCTGTCAATCAAACCGTATGGTCTCTCAAACCTTACTAAGAATAATCCTATGAGTAATTCAAGTACAGCTGGGTGTTGCTCAGAAAAAAACAAAAAATGCCCTAAACTTACAGAATAGAAAAGCCAATTGTAATTAACTTAGCCATTTTGATATAGTTTTACTTATAATAAAAATTAAAAAATTAAAAATTATCTTATTAGCTAACTTAAAAAATAATCTAAATATATAGCAATCAAAATAAAAAATAAAATTAGTAGAGCTGTGTGTGTATAGTGAAGTAACAATTTACATTATCTGAGTAGTATTAAGTGGAATACTATTTATTGGTACTAATTGCAGAGAAGACTAAAAAGCTTACGCAGTGTGCAGAACTTGTCAGCCAGCAAGTGTTGATATATGGCAGCTGGACTTGATGCATCTCTTGGAATTCCTACTGTAGTAACAGTTGTACTTGCACATGCTCCCTTGATGGGAGGGGGGCCCCTTTCAACTGTCCAAGTTTTCCTTTTATACCCAGTATGACAAGGGACATACCCAAGTTCAACTGTCATTATAGTGATGGTATCCAAGGGGCATGTCCAAGTCCAACTGCCATACATGAACAGGCAAGAGTCAACTTCTGTCTCCCCCTATCTCCCATACTTGGTGCATTTGGAATTGAAGATGTTCTCCATAACTAATAACAAGGAATTAACAGGTCTAGAGAGGCTTTACTCCATTCCAACAATGCTTATATGACAAGAGTAACTAGGATATTTGCAGAATGCCAAGATCTAGCAAAAGCATTTTTGTGCCAAGTAGAAGATAAACATGAGCATTGGAACATAAGAATGTCTTGGTAGCAACAAAGAGCTGAAGTGAGAGAGGAAGAACAGCCCAGAATTAAGCACTGATCATGGGGAGATGACGCCCCTTTGTGCTATACTTCACCATCTTTGGAGCGTTGTCTCTGAAATTTTCATCTCAAAGAGGTTCCCCAGACAGTTGCTCTACAAGATCTCCTTGAATAGCTATTATATGGAGTACTGTCTGCCAGTCAGTCCAGGAAAAACATCATAAATGGGATCCAACACCCTGCAATATTCTACTATCTGGTAATGACCTACTCAATTACCAAATTCCTAATATAGTTATTTTCTTTTAAAATAGTATGATTGTTTATTCTATTTATCATTTCCCTTATTTTTGGGGGTGAAGGCACATCCAACTGTGTTTTTTTCTGGTATTGGGAATTGATCCCAAGTTTTTGGTGTTCAAGTCTTACCTTCTTTACTATCTATTCAGCCCTCTATCTCCCAAGAAGATATAAACATATTGAAGAAAAACCACACAGGGGAGCTCACTTGCAAATTTAAGTTACTTCTGGGCTAGAAAAATAGGAAAGTAGACCATTTCTGCAAGTTCTCCAAATAGAATAAATTATTGTGGGTTAATTTTTGTGTGTGAAAAAGCAAAGTCCTGCTATTATTACTTATCCGACTAACTCTCCTGCTCTATGTCATCTGTTGATATATCTTATTGATATAAACCTATATATAACTGTTAGTTTTCGTTTTGTTTTGTTTTTGAATTTGGCACACACTTGGCAATGCTCAGGAGTTACTCCTGATTTTGCACTCAGGAATCACTCCTGGGGACCATATAAGATGTCAGGGATTGTATCTAGGTCAGCTGTATGTAAGGTAAGTGACTTGCTTGTTGCACTATCTCTCCAGCTCTGTTCTGACTGTTATACACTGTTCTGACTCTAGTCTTGGCTAAGGGATATATATATATATATATATACCTATATATACATATATATACCTATATATACATATATATATATATGCTACAAAAAATCAACAAATTTTGTCTGCTGTCCAACCAATAATTCTGCTTGGTTCAAACTCATATTGCAATTTGTCCTCATACTCCAACCCTAACCCGCCCACACACATATTGAACCCCAAACCCTAGATACCAGACAAGAACTGATACAGTTCTCCACAACAGCTCCAGGAGAGCACCAGGAAGCAGACAGGTGGGATGAGGGCAGGTAACTTTGTTTATAGTTGTTCTGGCTATGCAAGTGCAGGCGTGGGTGTGTGGTGTGATGAGAGAAGTTCATTGGCCTCCAACAGGTGAGTGTCAATTTTGGCAAGCATTATTGACTTTTACAATCAAGATAAACATGCCTGAGGCTGGAGAAATAGCAGAGTGGGTAGGGTGTTTGTTTGCGTTGCACATATCTGACCCAGGACAGACTTGGGTTTGATTCCCAGCATCCCACACTATCCCCTGAGTTTGCCAGAAGAGATTTCTTTTCTTTTCTTTTTTTTTTTTTCAAATAAACATAAGAGGGCCAGAATGATGGTGCAGTGGTAGGGCGTTTGTCTTGCATGTTCTCAGAAATCGCTCCTGGCATAGGGGAACATACGGGATGCTGGAGATCCAACTCACATCTGTCCTGGGTCAGTCACGTGTAAGGCAAATGCTTTACTGCTGTGCTGTCACTCTAGCCACCCCTACTTCATAAGTTTTACATTTTTTTTGAAGACAGGCCTTTGCAACTTTAAGTTTATCCCAAGATAATTATTTTCCATATGATTGTAAATAGGAATATTTTCCTGATTTCCTTGTTTTCCCCTTAATATTTTGTACAAGAAACACAACAGACTTCATAATTAATTTAATAGCCTGTCACTCTCCATAGTTACTGTTTTGAATATCAATTTTTGCATTATTTGAGAATATCTGTGCACATTATGTTATCTAGGAATAGCAATGCTTTTGCTACTTCCTTTCCAAGTTAGATACCTTAACACACTTGTCTAATAATTCTTGCTGGGATTTCCAATACTGGAAGTGGTGAAAGTGAAGATATTTGTTATTTTTTGTTTGTTTGTTTGTTTCTTTCTTTTGGGCCACACCTGGAGACGCTCAGTGGTTACTCCTAGTTATGCACTCAGAAATTGCTCCTGGCTTGAACCATATGAGACACCAGGGATCAAACCCACGTCTGTCCTGGGTAAGCCGTGTGTAAGGCAAATACCCTACCGTTGCACTATTTCTTCGGCCCCCTTTATGTTATTTCTGATCTTAGAGAAGCTTTATAGTTCACCATTGAGTATAATAATTACTGTGGGTTTGTCATATATTTCTTATTATGTGAGATTTTGTCCTTTTATATCCATTTTTTTTACTTGTTTTACTCAAGTAAATCACTATCCTTAGGGTTTACTCCTGGCTCTGCACTATAGGGTCACACCAGTGGAGCTAGGGGGACACTGGGTGCTGGAAATCAAATGCATGCCTGCTGTGTGTAAGGCACACATCCTATTGCTATTTGAAATTTCCAGTCTATATCCATTTTGTTGATTTCTTATTTTTAAAAAATTTTTTTGGATATTTGGGCCACACCTGGTGATGCTCTGGGGTTACAACTGGTATGCACTCAGAAATCGCTTCTGGTTTGAGGGACCATATGGGATGCTGGGGGATCGAATCGTGGTCCGTCCTGGGTCCTGCATGCAAGGCAAATAAATGCCCTACCACTGCGCCACAGCTCTGGCCCTTTGTTGATTTTTTAAATTATAAATTTGTCAAATGAATTTTTCTCTGGATCCACTGAGAGATTATCTGATTTTGCTTTTCCTTTTGCTGATTTTGTGTATCATGTTAATTGACTTGTTGGTGTTCAACTGTCCTGCGCTCCCATCTTTAGAATAAATGCCATCTAATACAACACACAATACTTTTAATTGTTGAATTTGGATTGTCAGTATTTTGTTGAAAAATTTTGTATTAATATTTATAAGAGAAATTATTCCATGTGGATTTTTTTTTCCATCTTTTTGATGTCCTCATCACTTTTGGAATTGGACAGGAGTGATTTCTGAGCACAGAACCATGAGTAACCCCCTGAGTGCTGCCTAGTGTGGGCCCAAAACTTAAATAAACAAATAAATGTTTAAAGAAAGAAAAGAAAAACCTGCCTCATCACTCACCCCACTCTTCTCTGCTTCCAGTCTCATCACCAGGTCTTTTAGCTGGTGGTAATAATACTGGTTCCTCCCTACTCAACCCACAATTAATTTGTCCCTCTGGCCTTAACTCTACCATCCACACCCATTTTGAATGAGACTGAATCAGTTTTATCATCTAAGCCTCTGATCTTTTTTCCAGGAATTCTGCTATAATTTCTTAAAGTTTGAGTAAATATGTCTTGCTATCTCATTAACCTTTACAGTCACAATTATTTTTTCATACTTATACATTTGTTAAGCTAAGAGCATCTTGATTTAAATTTCCTTCTTTAATTATGGGTTTTGTGATAAATTGGAATATAAGTTTTCTTTTGATAAAGCACCAACAGTCTTTCAAAATATTCTAAAACATGCCTGCTTGGTCTTTTCAAGTAGGTCAAGTAGGGTATTCAAAAATTTCCCTTTAAAGAAAAACTTAAGTCTAGCATTTCTCAGAGGAAATGTCAGGCCAATTATTTTTTGGCTTAATATCATTTCAAGAATAGTACGTTTTATTCCTCTCTTTGCAGGCTCAGTCCCCCAGTTCTGGGAAGAACAAGAGTTATAGCAAATCTGTAACAATAGAAGATGATACATATAAGAACAAAAGTA
Source organism: Crocidura indochinensis (assembly GCA_004027635.1). Taxonomy (NCBI): domain Eukaryota; kingdom Metazoa; phylum Chordata; class Mammalia; order Eulipotyphla; family Soricidae; genus Crocidura; species Crocidura indochinensis. Next base: position 46,621 of record PVKC010001244.1, on the reverse strand, counting down.
ATAAAGTTGAAAGCCCAAATGTATATAGGACCAGAGAGATAATACAGTAGATAAAGTGCTTGTATTATTAGAATCTGTAGGGATCTTACAGATATGAGGAAGAGGAGAGGGTCATCACAGATAAATTTAGGAGAAAATTTCCAAACAACTATCTTGTGTAAATTTAATAAAAACAAAGACTACAGCGTATAGACAGAGAGTGAAATCTAGTTGATAAGGAGCCTTCTTGTACATAGCCCACCTAGTTTAGATCCTCAGTACTCCATATGGTTCTCTGAGCACAGCCACTAGTGGAGCCAAGATTTATCACTGAGCACTGCCAAGTCTAACCTCCAAAAACAACCAACCAATCAAACATCCAAACAAAACGAAACAAAACTAAACTAAACAATAATAAGAACCCAAACACTAAGGACATAATTTCAGAAGTACACTCATACTTCAATAATGGCCTATAATGTAAACACTCTAAAAGCAGAATATTCAGATAGATGAAATATAAAACCCAACTATATACTGCCTACTAGAGACTCAAGCTACAAAGACAGAGGCATAAATGAAAAGATAAAAACTAGTAATTCAAAACTATGGTGTTAGGGTCCTGAGTCAAAGGATGAGTAAAGCTGAACAAAGCTTTATTCTATCAGCCACAAGCCCCATACTGACTATGTGTCCCTGGAGAGACCACCCCAAAATCACATATCATATTTTATAGGGAGGGAAAATAGGGAGATTCTAGCTTTTGATCATCTTTAAAATGATTGGCTTTGTCTAGGGTACTTTCCTACTGCTCCCTCATATCCTTTCTAGATAGACTACCTGGTATGGCCAGGTACTTGAAGGTAGTGTTAATGAAAACATGTTTAAGAAAGCCTAACATGTGCCTTACAACATGTGGTCTTTACAAAATGGTATCCCTCACTGTTCAGAACTCAGAGCCCCAAATGGAAAAATTATAAAGACAGGAATTAATAATAATATACTTTTAACAGATAAATAGACTGATAATCAAAAAGATAGCAAGAGGCAAAATGAACACTTTACAATATCAAAGGGAATAATATAATAGGAAGCATAGCAAATTTCAAAATGTGTATATATATATATATACAATTAACATTAAACGATCAAACTATCATGCTAAATATTAGCAGACACTAATAGGAATGCAATGATAGTAAGATAATTTTAGCATCTCACAGAGAATCTAAACCAAAGAAACAATGATACTAAGCAACAAATTAGATTGGTTTGACTTACAAATATTTATGAAGTGTTCTACCTGCAAATAACAAAATTAACACTAAAATATCCAAAGGATTTTTATATACAAAAACATGAAAGAGAAGAAAAAGACATTACAAAACAAAACAACCTCTTTCAGAATTGCCTCAGAATACCAAGTACCTTGGAGTCAATCTAACTAAAGAGGTGAAAGACCTTTACAAAGAAAACTATAAAACACTGCTTCAAGAAATAAAAGAGGACACTAGAAAATGAAAACATGGGGCCCAGGAGATAGCATGGAGGTAAGGCATTTGCCTTTCATGCAAAAGGTCATCGGTTCGAATCCCAGTGCCCCAGATGGTCCCCCGTGCCTGCCAGGAGCAATTTCTGAGCATGGAGCCAGGAGTAACCCCTGAGCACTGCCGGGTATGACCCAAAAACCAAAAAAAAAAAAAAAAAAAAAAAAAATGAAAACATATGCCCTGTTCATGGATTGGGAGTATTAACTTCATTAAAATCGCAATACTTCCAAAAGCATTATACAAATTTAATGCAATTCTTCTAAAGATACCCATGACATTTTTTTTTGAAGAAGTGGATCATAGTGAAATTCATTTGGAACAATAAATGCCCATGAATAGCTAAAGCAATCCTTGGGAGAATGATGATGGGAGGCATCACTTTGCCCAAACTTAAATTGTACTATAAAGCAATAGTAATTAAAGCAGCATGGTATTGAAATGAAGATACACCCTCAGGACAATGAAACAGACGAGTATTCTGAGACTGATCCCAGACATACAACCAATTATTATTTGATAAAGGTGCAAGAAAAGCCTCTTCAACATTGGTGTTGGGAAAACTTATCGATTAAATGCAAAATGGTGAAGTCAGACCTCTCACACCATGCACAAAAGTCAAATCAAAATGAACTGAAAAATCTTGATATCAAGGCTCAAGTGATGGCACAGCAGTAGGGCATTTGCCTTGCACACAGCTGACCAAGGATGGGACTCAGTTCAATCCCCCAAGCCAGGAACGATTTCTGAACACATAGGCATGAGTAACCCCCGAGCATCACCAGGGGTGGCCCAAACCCAAAAAATAAATAAAATCTTGATATCAGACCTGAAAGCATCAAGTACATAGAGGAAAACATAGTCAGGGGCCCGGGAGATAGCATGGAGGTAAGGCGTTTGCCTTTCATGCAAAAGGTCATCGGTTCGAATCCAGGTGCCCCATATGGTCCCCCGTGCCTGCCAGGAGCAATTTCTGAGCATGGAGCCAGGAGTAACCCCTGAGCACTGCCGGGTGTGACCAAAAAAAAAAAAAAAAAAAAAAAAAAAAAAAACAACATAGTCAAAGCATTCCATGACATTGAGACTAAAAGTTGATAACACAGCGGCGTTTGCCTTGCAAGCAGCTGTTCCAGGATCAAAGGTGGTTGGTTCGAATCTCGGTGTCCCATATAGTTCCCCCATGCCTGCCAGGAGCTATTTCTGAGCAGTCAGCCAGGAGTAACCCCTGAGCACCACCAGTGTGGCCCAAAAACCAAAAAAAAAAAAAAAAAAAAGAGAGAGAGAGACTAAAAGCATCTTCAAAAAGGAAACACCACTCTCCAAGCAAGTGGAAACAGATAAACAAATAGAACATTAAATTGAGAAGCTATTGTACCTAAAAGAAAATAGTAATTAAGATATTGTTGTTTAATATAAATTTAAGAGTCCTAGAGTTGGTGTGGGGATTGTGAGGTCTTTCTGGGCTCGGCCCGGTTCCCTTAGCCCCTATGGCCTGGCAGGTCTGAAGGGTGAGGGCGGAGAGATTCACAAGGCAGTCGGATAAGTTCTAGGAGTCAGTCAGCTTTATTTTACAGTTCTAATCTAACATACACATTTCTAGCAGCTACTTCTCTACTCCTTCTTGCTCTCTCAGCCTCTGTCTCCCTTTCAGATGCTCTTTCCAGGCTTCCATGCTGACTAACTCCCTTTGGTGATGCTACTGCTGCTGCTTCTTTGATGATGCTTTAGTGATAATGCTGAATCTGATGCTGAATTGGTGATACTGAATTTGATGCTGAATCTCTGAGGCTATCTACTATGTGGGAAAGACTATTCACCCAATACCCATCTGATAAAGAGCTATTATCTAAGATATATAAGGCACTGACAGAACTGAATAACAACAAATCAGGGCACAGCAGTGGGGTGTTTGCCTTGCATGCGGCAGATCTGGGAGGGAACTGGTTTGATTTCCAGCACCCATTTAGTCCCCCAGCTTGCCAGGGGTGATTTCTGAGTGCAGAGCCAGGAGTAACCCCTGAGAGCCTCTGGGTGTGGCTCCAACAACCAATCAATCAATGAATATATAGTTTTACAAAAAAATCTAACTTCATCGAAAATGGGAAGAAATGACATTTCCTCAAAGAAGAAATACAATTACCAAAAGTCACATGAAAAAAATGCTCCACATCACTAATCATCAGTGATATGTAACTCAAAACAACAATAAGGTATCACCACAGAGAGTGGCATACATCTCATAGAACAAGAACAACCAGTGTTGGCATGGATGTGATACAAAAGGGACTCTCATTCATTGCTGGTGAGAATGTCATCTAGTCTAGCCTTTATGAAAAACAATACGGAGATTCCTCAAAAAACTGGAAATTGAGCTCCCATATGATTCATTTATACCGCTCCTAGGGATATATCCTAGGAACACAAAAACACAATACAAAAATACCCTCTGCACTCCTATGTTCATCACAGCACTATTTACTATAGTCAGAATCTGGAAGCAACCCACCTGCCCAGCAAGAGATGAGTGGATAAAGAAACTGTGATATATCTACACAATGAAATACTATGCAATCATCAGAAAAATGAAGGAATAAATTTTGCTTATAAATGAATGAACATGGAGAGTATTATGCCGAGAGAAATGAGTCTGAAGGAAAATAAACAGAATAATATCACTTATTGCTGGATAAAGAAAATAAAAGATAGTGTGGGGTGGGGATAATATCCAGAGACAATAGAGATGAAAATCAAGAGTACCATTCCATGGTAGGTTGCTTGACAAAAAGCATGGAGAGAGCAGTTAGAGAAGGTCTATTATAAAAAGGACATTCATGGCACACTTCATTTGCAGTAGTACAAACTACAATGTCACAAAAGGAGAGAGAGAAAAAGAGAGAGGTGAAGGGAGGAGAGAAGACAGAGAGGGAGAGACAAGAGAGAGGAAGAGAGTTAGAGATAGAGGCTGGGAGGAAAGAGGGCATCAGATATAATCAGAGGCAAACTTTTGAGGTTGGTGGCGGGAAATGTGAACTGTTAAAAGTTGTTATACACTGTATGACTGTAACTCAATCAGAAACAAGTTTATCTGTGAAAAAAATGTATTATGAACACCCTTGTATCCATGGTGTTTACATAAAAATGTTTAAATAAAGAAATACCAAGGGTGACTGCTAAGCACTTAGTTAGAAAAAAAAATAAAACAAACAAATATGACAAAAGGGGCTTGAGTATAGAATATGTAAAGAGTACTTATAATTCAGTGATATAAAAAATCCAAACTTATTGATACCACCTTGTACCACTGGTGGCTCATATTTGAATATGATTTAATTAACATAAATTGTAGCAATAGTAACAAACTTTTAAAACTGGCCTGAATATTTGAACAAACATCCTATAAAAAGACCATGTACCAGTGGCCAGTAATGGTGTATTTAATGTCATTAGCCAACAAACACAAATCCAAGTCTCAAGTTAAGGTAACATTGTGTGTATTGAAGATGGGGACTAACTGTGAAAGTCTCATATGATGCCAGTTGAAATGTAAAACGGTATAACTAGATAGGAAAAACTTTGCCAGTTTCTGTAAACTTTAAAACAGTTCATTCAAAAGCAGGATGACATACTCAGCATGCTTCTCTATGTACAATCTAGAACAATGTACAAAATGAGTTAAATACTAAGATGTAAAGGTGGTATAGTTACCATATAACCAGCTTTTCTGTTCATTCAAGAGCAAGAACATACCCATGAAGACTGGAAATGATCTGACCATGGGACAATAGCTTCTAAGATACCCAAAAGCGCTGAGAGCTTAGTAGGTCTTCTCTGCTCATCTCTCACAGGTGGACACTTCTCATTATCAGGACCACACGGTTAAGTTACATTCAGGGTAGTGCCTCCAACCCATGTGTAGGCAGCAGGCAGAAACCTTAACAATGAGAGTAAATGTGTTTTTACATACTAGAGTTTATTCTAGCATTCTGTTCTTAAGCCTGCCAAATTGGCAATTTTGTGTAGTTAGTTTATAGTTAAATTAAAACAGAAAAACACCAACAGACAGGTATAATTAGAATTCACTTTGGATCCTTTAGTGCTCAAAGGTCAGGGATCTAGTTTGGATAAGAGATGCAGCACCTTGAGGCTGGGAAGATAGCACAGTGGTAGGGCATTTGCCTTGCATGCGGCTGACCCAGGACAACCTGGCTTCGATTCATGGCATTCAATATGGTCCCCTGAACCTGCCAGGAGTGATTTCTGAGTGCAGAACCAGGAGTAATCCCTGAGCACTGCTGGGTGTGGCCCCAAAACAAAACAGAAAAACAAAACAAAACAAAAAAAGAGATGTAGTCCCATGCTGTTTAGGACATTTCTGCAGCAAAAGGTGTACTGTTGAGGAAACACTAGTCAAGATTTTTTCTAGTTTAGTATTCTTGTATGCAAAACAACAACAGCAAAACCCCTTTTCCTCCTGCCATCTTAAATCTTATTACACTTAATATTTAATTTATATTGAGAACCCTAACAGTAGTTCGGAAAAAAAATTATCTTACTTCGACGAATTAAATATCTCTTTTTAAATGTGGTGGCAAAATGCCCTTTTTGAAAATATCAGTATCTTAATGTCTACAACCTTTGAATTATGTTAAAACATCAAAAGGCATTTGCAACTGAATGGTTAGATTTTAAAATCAGATTATTGGCCAGGAGTAATCCCTGATCCCAGAGCCAGGAGTAAACTGGGCGTTACTCTAAACCCTCCAAATAAATAAAATTAGAATATATCTAGATGGGCCCAGTCTTCATGTGAACCCTCAAAAGCAGGGAGACTTTTCCAATAGAGGCAATAAAATTGTAAAAGGGCAATTCAGTGAGAAGTAAAGCATGAGAGGAATTATATCTACCAATACTAGAAGGCCCAGAGTCGATGGAAGTGTGCAGCTTCTCTAGAGACTAAACAGACCTTGGGAACTTAGTCCTATTGTACAAGGAACTGAATTCTCCCATCAACATATTCTTTTCTAGAGTCTCCAGAAAAATGTTCAGTCCTACTGGCGACCTGAATTCAGCCATCAGAGGTCTTAAGCAGATCAGTTGAGCCCCAGAATGCCAAGCCCTGAAATTGTAAGAAAATGAACGACTGTTTTTGTGTCAGGATTCTAATTATTTTGTTTTTACAGCAATAGGAAACTAATTTGTTTTCTTTCTTTTTTAAAGGCACACAAGTAGAATCCTTAGGCAAAAATGGCAGTGTAATATCCTTTCCTCATGTTAAATGTGATTATAAATCTGTGATTTCTTTGTTCAGATTAAGTTAATAGATACAATAGAGCAGAGAGGGCACTTGCCTGGCACCACAAATGTTCTTCTGAGCCCTGCCAGGAGAAATCCCTCAGCAGCACAGCCGGGTGTGCTCTGTAGCCCCTGTCTTCAATTAAGTTATAATCTGTATTCCCATGCATACCCTACAGCACATGACTACCTCTAAGGAAACATGAGGCTCATTTTTTTTTTTCCTCATACTGCTTTCTAAAACACACTAGAAAGGAAAAAGTATTTCAAAAGGATGCAGACTGGAGGAGTAAGACTAACTATTGGAGTACTATACTTTGCCATTTGAGATAATACCTGGTACTTTAGGAGTCAGACTAGAAAAGGAAAAACTACTACCTTATACCTTCAAAGGGCTGCTAGAACAGATCATTCAAAAGGAGGAATTGATAGTTTAGGACATATTTCAGGGTGTATGGAACAGCTAAATGGTATCTGAGAGAAACTGGACATTGGAAACTGAAGTGATTCACAATTAAGGACTGTAATTTGGAGTTTATTAACATAATGGTTCAGAAAAATGCATACAAATTTTCTTTTCCTTTAAAATATATTAAGAGGAATAAAGAAGAAAAATAGAAAGGACATTTTGTTGGCTTATGATGAAAAAAACTGAAGGAAATGTAAAAAAAATAAAGATGAGGAAACTATTGAATGAGGTAGAATCAATGTAGATATTACAAATAAGATTTGTCCAGAAAAGTCTCAATCACACTCAGAGGAGAAAAAAGTGACAGGATGCAGGAAAAGGAACATTTTTCTGCAGTTTCCAAGGAGCACAATGAACTCAAGGCAGATTTCTGCTGGGAAGCGCTGAGTGTGGAGGTGGTCATAGAAGTCACACTATAAGGAATTTCTAACCAATTCCGTGCAAATTAGAGCTTCTTAAGCGGGTGTCTACAACTCAAGGCAATCAATATGTATTCCTTTAGAGTGTTTCTCTCATTCAACAAAGATATAGCTATAAACAAATATCACTTATAAAGAAACTTGAAGAAATCTTCCACTCTTTACTGCTGAAAACATAGGTGCGATCTCGATTGAAAAGAACAATCCAAGACAGTTAATGCAGTAATAGCTAAGCTGTGTTTAACATCGATTCCTCTTGAAAGGCTCAGGATGTGTTGCTTGACACCCTTTGCTGTATTTCAGTCCAGGACATATCTGAAGGTGCAGCAGCAGCAGGAAGGAGAATGAGTGAGTTGCCCACACACTGCACTCAGGAGGTCTCTGCTGCAGCTCCAGTGTGGGGAAAGCAGCCAGACAGGAGAGCACCCTGGATGATAGTGTTCCTCACACTCTTCACTAAGTAAATGGATCCAAAGAAGTTAGCGTGGAATATACTTCCAAGTACCAAGTGATTCATTTAAGGCCCAGGGACCACAGATTTCATTTTCATTCTTTTCTAGTGCCTCTGGTTTTAGTTAAGTACACAATAGTAAGCACCATGGTCTCTTCAGCTGTCTAACACACCTAATCCAAAGTCACATATATGACACATCTTCTGTATCTTTTATTGTTGCCCTTTTATATTTCTTCTTAGACAGGGCCCCAGGTCTAAGGTGCAAGCAACGAGCACAGCTGAGACCAGTTTGATCCCCAACACTGCATAAGGTCTCTTGAGGAGCACCAGGAATAATCCCTGAATGCTGCAAGGCATAACACAACTCATGCAACATACCCCTAAATATGTTTCTTTAAACACAAAATACTTGCATTCAAATATATTTTTACCACAATGATTAAAAAATGCTTAAGTATATTTTTATTTACTCTGCATCAATATGCACAAAATGTTCTGATCAGGTAAATTCAACACCCCGTCTTTAAGTATTAATAACAAGGACATAAACAATTATTTCCTGAGTTTACAGTGCAATGTAAAATTTAATATGTATTGCTAACAAGATATTTTGTAGCATAGAAATGTGATCAAAATGATCATTTATAGTATCATAAAACACAAGAGCTTACTGTAGAAGTGATAAAATTTAAATGGCAAAAAACTCTTGTGATTCCTAACAAAGAATCCTGTATATATTTGTTGCCATGATTGACTTTACAGGTCAAGTATCAGTAGTAAAATAAGTTACAGTACAAAAAAAACCAAAAAGTTTTTTATATTGTAGGAACACTTGGTTCATTTAAGAAACTGAAGCCTAGAATCTAGATAACCTTCAAGGATACACAAAAACGCTGGCTTAGAAAACCCTCAATGATCACAAATGGAAATGAAACCGCTGATTTACAGTAGCAGTCTTCTTTACCCTGTGAAACTATGGATCTCCTCATTGGAAAAGTTAAGATCATGTAGCAACCTGAGAAACAAACAAAAGCATAATCACTTAGGAAAAAATTTCCTTAAAAAAATAAGACAAAGTTTGTCATAAATATAACAACATACTTAAAATATATATTTTTTCATTTTTCCCAATTACTTATACTTAACATTCCCCATTATAACTTCTCAAAATATAACAGTAATTCTTTAATTATATATCAAATATATAGCCACTGTTGAAAATTTTAATTGTTTCAGAAATGCTACAATTTATTTTGTATTAAAAATAGATTTCTTTGGGGCCCTGGAGGTGGCGCTGGAGGTAAGGTGCCTGCCTTGCCTGCGTTAGCCTAGGACAGACCGCAGTTTGATCCCCTGGTTTCCCATATGCTCCCCCAAGCCAGGAGCAACTTCTGAGTGCATAGCCAGGAGTAACCTGTGAGCGTCACTGGGTGAGGCCCAAAAACCAAAAAAAAAAAAAAAAAAAAAAAAAAAAAAAAAAAAAAAAAAAAAGATTTCTTTATGTTCTACTATTAATAAATATTATATTTGTATGCCTGTTCTATATATCTATTACCTCATGTTATATACCTATATATCATGAGTTAAAAATTTCTCAGGCTTTGATGAGTAAAACTTTTAACAAATTGAAGAGCTTTGAATGAAGTCAACTGGCTAATAGAGAAGACTCTTATTTCCTGTCATTGGGTATTCTTATTTCTACCACATTTTGACTCACCTCACTCCTTGCTCTGTAAATGGTGTTGGGCCACAAATGCAGATGAGGACTCGGGATTTCTCTGAACTTCTTATTAAAAAATTGGAAAGGAGAGCTGGTGAAATGTGTCCCGTTTTACCGTTCCATTCAGAGTTAGGCGCAGAGAGAACAAATTCAGTATCAAATCTATAAAAATAAAATGTTAAAAATATTTGTTATCTTATTATAATTATGTTTTGAGTTCAGCAAAAACATGCTGTCCTTTGAGAATGATTCTAAAAGACTGATACAATCAAGAAAAACACTGGAATGGAATTATAGGAAACATTTACAAGAACACCATTGATAAACTTTTGCTCCAAATGATCTCAGAAAACTCCATGTTTCTATATATTATTTGCTTGTATAAGTCCCAGTAAAGAGAAGTTGCCAGTAGCACACACATTTTATTTATTTTTAAAATTACCTTAAATTATGCAAGCTATGAAACAACCACGGTTGTCTATAACATCACCTGGAAGCAAACCTCTATCAGGGTAGACCCTACCACTGATCTGGCATTGACATACTGAAAAAAGAGTTCCCTTAACACCCAGAAGACTTAACAACGACCTGCTTTCAGGACAGGGCTCTCTGCATTGCCCTTTAATTGTGAGGTAAAACTAGAGGATGCTCCACATCATCCTGACTTCTAGGCTATGTACAGATTCCAGGATCTTTAACTACAGAAACCTGACACCAACAACAGTGACTGTGTGGGAAAAAAAGTGTATTGGCACTAACAGACAATGACTTGGGTTGGACAACCTAGTATGCCTGGAGCTTAGAGAAAAAAAAAAAAAGGAAAAAATATTACCTTAAATTCCATGGTTTCAAGATTATTCATAATAAAATTTTGGGTTACAAAGTTGTTCATGATTTTGTTTCATAGTGTACCTATCCCACTACCAATGTTTCCAGCCTGCCGCTATGGCAGACATCTCTATCTCTCTCTCCTTTTTTCTTTTTTGGGTATTGTTTGTAATTTTGTTAATAAAGGGGTATCATGCATATCTTTTTACATCTTTTTTAATCTCATTTAGCACCCGGTTCATATCCAAAGTAATTATTTCCAATCATAATAGTCAAAGAGGTCCCTTCTCTGCCCTGTCCTTCCCTACTATCTGTGGCAAGCTTCCTACAATAGACTGGTCCTTTTTGAACCTTATCTCTATTGTCTTTGCATAATATTACCATACTTTATGTTTTTTATATTCCACAAAAGAGTGTCTATTCATTTCCCTGACTCATTTTACTCAGCATAATATTCTCTATATGCATCCACGTATAAGCAAATTTTATGACTTAATTTTTCCTAACAGCTGTGTATGTAGTATTCTATTGTGTAAAGAAACTTTGGTTTCTTTACCCACTCATTTGTTCCCGGGCATTTTGGTTATTTTCAGACTCTGGCTACTGTGAATACTACTGGAAAGAACAGAAATGCAGTGGGCTTTTCTGCCTGGTGATTTGGGCTCCTAAAGTACATTTCTAGGAGTGGCAATACTGGATTATGGTAGTATCACTGGTATTTACCACTGGATCATAGTAATCAGTATTATCACTGAAGCTCAATTTCTAATTATTTGAGGAAATATCTATACTGTTTTCCAAAAAGACTGAACCATTCAACATTCCCACTAGCAGTGAATGACTGAGAGTCCCTTTCTCCCTAATCAGTCAGAACTGGTTATTCTTTTTCTTTGTGATATATGCCAATCTTAACACAAGCATTTCAATCTCAGATTCAAACTTCTCCAACAACTTCCAAAGCCCCATAACTTTTTGACTTTTTAACTTTGTTGGCTGCAGGAAAAATTCACTATCTTCCTACCTTTTATCTGACATTATGTCTGTGAACAGCACTGGGACCCATTTGGAAACACATGAGAAACCTGGGATTTATGAGGACAGAGGGTGCCCTGCATGAGGCTGACTCAGATTTGATCCCCAGCATCCCATACACTCCCCCCAAACTCACCAGAAGTAATTCCTGAGTGCAGAGTCAGGAATAACTCCTGAGTGTGGTGGGGGAGCCGCCCCCCACACCCCCACCCCCGCAAATAGAAAATCTAACAAAAAAAGGAATCTTGGGTTTATTCTTGGGGGATCCCCTCTGCCTCATTTTCCATATCCAATTTTTCCTAGATTCTGAGTCCTATGTTTCTCTTTCTCTTTGTTGTTTCTTCCACAACACTACCCATTTTCCCTTCTTACTCCAAAGTTTCTACTACATCCCATTCTTCAATTCTTAGCATGGATACAATGTCAGCAAGGAAGTGCTCTACCCCTCATCGTCTGGCTACTGTCATAGATATTGCAGGATGTTTTTCGGGGGGCTCTTCATTGGGCCTTATTTCAGTGGTAAATACGATTTACTTTGTTAGCGTCTATCTTCCCAACTTTTCCAATTTAGACCATAAAATTCATGACTGCATGCCTGCCTAGTGGCCAATACGTTGGAAGCAACAGTATACCTACCAATAGTATAAAATGAAACATGAAAAGGAAAGCATACTGAATTAAAGTGAAAAAAGAACATCAAGTTTCACACTATAACTACAGTCCACTTCCCAGAGTACTGTAGCCTGTTCTATGAACTGTAGGTGAAGAGTCAAGTGATATCCAACTTCCATGTTGCATTTGCTCCCTCTGCTCCATTAATTTCATTGTCATAAGTATCAGACGAAATCCATTTTTCCATTTTCCAATGGGCAAGAGATATTTTTCTCAGGAGTACATGAATTATATTTTAATCTTGATTTTACAGAAGAGTTGGAAGCAGTTTCTCTTGTGAGATGGATAAATATCAGAACAGAAACAAGATGTAGTTGCTGTGCTGCCTTCACCCTGCTATGTACTGGGTTATGACACTGGCGTATACACTTGGTTAATGACACCAGAAGCTCGGAGGCCTGGCACAAGCATGCAGATTCAGTGAATGTCGTGTGGGGCTAGAGAACACATTCCTAATCTTACTCAGACTTGGGTACCAGCTCTCATTTTTCTATTTGTGGAACAAGTTGAGAAACTATATAATCTCTTATAACTCTAACACTGATTTTACATTCAAAACCATTGGGTCAGAGACATATTGAGTAGGGCACCTGCCTTGTATACAGCTGACCCAGGTTCAATTTCTGGCATCATGTATGGTCCCTTCACTCTACCAGGAGTGATCCCTGAGTACAGAGCCAGGGATAAGTCCTGAAAACTACTGATGTGGGTGCTCTCCCTTCTACAAAAAAACTCTATTCAATTAGTACATTTTATTTCTTACCTAAGAAGTTCCCATTTAAATTTCAGAAGTAATACAAATATACCCTATACAGATAAAACTTCGGCCCCAATATTTTCCAATACTAAAAATTAAGACAAATCATATAACTCTAGAATATATTTATTTACTGCTCCATAAAAGCAGGTACCTTGCTGGACGTAAGCAAATAATACTAGAGTAAAGAAATAAATCTATTTAGAAAGAAGCTACAAGTCTAAAAAGAAAAAGTAGGCTTAGAAGAACATAGCCATGTACTGGCACCTAGAAATTAATTATAAAACATTGTATGTAGGGACCAGAGCAATAGCACGCGGTCATCACAGAACTGACCTTGGTTCGAATTCCGGCATCCCATATGGTGCCCAGAACCTGCCAGGAGCTACTTCTGAGTACAGAGCCAGGAGTAACTCCTGAGCACCAGCAGGTATAACCCAAAAACAAACAAAAAATTGTATGTGAATGTAGGGTACATCTTTCAGGGAGAAATAATCTTCCATTAGTTTATCAAAAGAGACTTGTGAGAGAACTTATTGTAAAGAACAAGATATACCTTTGATGTACTATACCAAGCATTGAATGTGTTTGAGTTTAGAAGGGTAATACTTCCTTATTAAAAAAATAAATAAATGAGAAATAAAAAAATATATAAACTAAAAGGTCTACCAAGAGACACACTAAAAAAAAAAAACTTGTGAGAAATTGCAGTTTCACACAGGTATTATCATTATTTAGCTGGTGTTCAGAAATTGATTACTCCTGGGTCTGTGTTCAGGGCATCAATTCCCAATTTTCTTTTACTAGAATTCTTTTGTTTTAAAGTTGCAGTCCTTACACAAATGGTATAAACTTGGGCCTTTCATATTTATCCATGCAATAGCCTGTTGGCATAAATATTTGGTACTCAAAAGTAAATCTGAACAGGTAGCATAGATGCAATTTTTAAGGATAATGTAGAGAACACTATGTAGTTTATCTATTTTGTAGGACTAGAAAGAGCTTATTGATTTTGGGGGTTTGGGCTATAGCCAGTGTTGCTCATGGGTTACTCTTAGCTCTGCACTCAGGAATCACTCCTGGAGGAATCTGAGGATCATATGGGATACTACGATTGAACACAGGCCATTTGTGTGCAAGGCAAATATCCTAGCCATTGTGCTATCACTCCAGCCCCAAGAAGGAGGAACAATTCCATGTTAAGACTAATGAAGGGGCCGGCGAGGTGGCACTAGAGGTAAGGTGTGTGCCTTGCAAGTGCTAGCCAAGGAAAGGACCGCAGTTCAATCCCCCAGTGTCCCATATGGTCCCTCCAAGCCAGGGGCAATCTCTGAGTGCTTAGCCAGGAGTAACCCCTGAGCATCAAATGGGTGTGGCCCCAAAAACCAAAAAAAAAAAAAAAAAAAAGACTAATGAATATGTCAAAATATTTCTGCATTATATTAAGGTATAGATGGTTACTATGGAATCTTTTCTTTTTGCATTATTCTGAATAAAGGTTAACTGACTAAAATAATTTCAGATTTAAGGTACACTGTCTTGATTTCAAACATTGGAGTACTTTAAAAAAATGTACACTTAAGATAGTCCATATATCCATAAAATGCATGAGTATATATGCAAGGGTGGAGAGGAGGGGAAACTGAGAGAAAAAGTGAGGGAAAAAAATCAATTTTCTTTTGATGAGTTCTTACATTGCCTAAATATCAGTAGATAAAAGCAGGATATAAACATCAAAAATTGTCTTAAAAAAGATCCTAAAGCCAAGATAACCCCCACCATAACAAATTTCCTTAACATTTCTCTAAGTCTTGAATATTCTAAAAATCAAAATAAATCTTGAAGGCAATACGGTACACATTATTTTTCAAAGTTATTTAATTACAGAGCCCTTTAGAGAAAATAAGCCAACATTTCAAGAAATACAATCCAAGAAATAAGTCATTTGAGAATGTCTTAGAGAGGAAAAAAAGTGGCATCAGGATGTAGATTAGGCACCCAGCTTTACCTATCTGACATTCAAATAGGCATGTGTGTGGAAAGGGGTTCAAGCATATTTCAATTTAATTATGCTTCTGGAATAATTATTCCACTTTGGCTCTCTGAAATGGAACCAAAACATTACTGATTCTAAAAGTGACAGCAGAGAATTGAAATTCGACAGCTGTTAAGTGCCCTCTCTATTCAGGCCCTCTAGAATTTTAATTGCTTTTAATAGGTAAATAGGCATATACCCATTTATTTTGTGATTTCAGGTGACTAGCACAGCGTAGAAGTTCTTCCCAATGAAGAACACGTATGTGTGTCATCACCATACCACTAAGTTCATCCTCGGTCATGCTATTTTTTATTATCTATATTGGTATTTTCTAAAATGTATCATGGGAACCACTCATGATACAGCTATTCATAAATGTTAATATAAACACAATATAAAAGTCTCATAAGCATAAGGACCGCTTTCCCCATTCCCAATGGGTAGCATATATGGGCTCTAAATTCTTGTAGAAAAGATTTAAGTTAATTTGCTGCTTACTCTAACTTACCAAATTTATTTTCCCAGGCAAAAATTATTTTTTATTCCCAGGAACATCTTGAATTAGCAAAATTTGCTAGAGTGAATCATTGCCAACAAAACCCAAATCAGTAAAGATAACAACACAAAGCCCAGTACATATTTATTAACATATATATGACATGCCACATCAAACTTAGGAAATAGTAGCAATTGAAGGCAGAGTTTAAGTGAATAGAATTATTTACCTTTTTTTTTTTTTGGTTTTTGGGCCACACCCGGTGATGCTCAGGGGTTACTCCTGGCTATTTGCTCAGAAGTCGCTCCTGGCAGGCATGGGGAACCATATGGGGAACCGGGGGATCAAACCACGGTCCGTCCTAGGTTAGCACAGGCACCTTATCTCCAGCGCCACTGCCCGCCCTGAATTATTTACCTCTTAAGAACAGACTGATTGTTAATTTCTCCTGTGAATAAGTTTCCTGTTCGATTAAAACTCCTACCATAGGAGATAAGGTCTAGACTGACTATACAGGTTTAAATATTTAAACACAGAGCTAATAACACTTTAATACCTTTTATCTTTAAATGCTAATTTCTCCAATTGACTTCTCCAAATTATATCATCTTCTGTTTTGTTGAAGAACATCAGCTTCACTTTCCTTAAAAATAAATTTCAAGAACTATTTCAATTACATTTAACATATGCATGAGTGCAAAGTCTAAAAAATACACTAGTATGACTCTTTTTAGTGCCACTTAAGTAACCCAAAATACCAAAATTAAAATAAGACAGTTAATGAAATGGCCAGAACCTGACTAGGCAGAGTAAGAACCAATGAATAAAGAAAAGAGATCATGTCTCTTAAAATTTATCAAGTAATTAATTTTGAATACCTTATACTAATCTAACACTCTCACAAAAAATAGTAATCGAAGATAAAATTACATACCTGAGACTGGGTATATTAGCCAAAGCATAATTCAGTATTTTAACCATGGGTGTGAAGCCTGTTCCAGCTGCCAATAAAAAGAGATCTTCTAATTCTTGGAGCTGGGATATTTTAAAATTGCCTTCAGGACTGCTTACAGAAACAAACTCTCCTAAACAATGAAATATAAACTAAATCAGAAAAAAAATTACAGATACTGAAAAGGCTAAACCTACCTGATTTTGAACCTGAATATGAGGCAGGATGAATACTTAACTTTCAGACTACAGCTCTGACTATAAGTTATGCAAAGACTTTCAGGAGCATCATCATATTTTCAGTATGTTGAACTTTTATCATTATAATCAATTAACAATGAGGTTTATTATATTCACTTAACAATATTATTTCCCCAAATCATTTACAAACTACTGCTAAATGGGACATATTATTAATACTTGATTTCATGATGAATTAATGTTTGCTAGGCACATATTGATTTTTAACCATAATAAAATTGGTCAGAGAAAATAGAATGTACTCTTGAATCGTGAATCTTATATTCAAGCGAGTGCTTAACATAATATGCTAATAACTTCATTCCTATGAAATCTATGAAAAGACAGGAAAATTATTCTGAATTTAACTCCTAAAAAATAAAGTAAGGGCACCGGCGAGGTGGCGCTAGAGGTAAGGTGTCTGCCTTGCAAGCTCTAGCCAAGAAAGGACTGCGATTTGATCCCCCAAGCCAAGGGCAATTTCTGAGGGCTTAGCCAGGAGTAACCCCTGAGCATCAAATGGGTGTGTCCCAAAAAACAAAACAAAAACAAAAAAAACGTAAGATTTAAAAAAAAAAACTACAGTTGGTAGTATTCATGACTTAGAATTAAAATGGCTGAGAAATTCATAATTCATTCTATGAAATGTAGCTGATTTACAGGAAATTGACTTTTCTATTCATAGGAGACAATTGCCTCAAGACATATCTAAAATTTTGAATAAAAATTTAAAAAGAGCTGTCCATATTTTAACTCCAAACACTTTAGTTGATTTTTGAGTCTTGGGATGCTCATAAGTTTTTTATTTTTGTTCATAATAGGATATCAAGAATATTGTAGAAATTGATGAGTTAAGAATTGGACTATATCAAAATACCTCATTATGTTCTGAAAGTAAACATAGAACAGAATACTCTAAGAAAAAGTCAAATGGCTATTTACTAATGCTTCACATACTGATATTAACTTGCTGACCTTTACTCAGTTTAGTTCTTTCACAGGATTGATTGGACTCAAGTAAGATACTTGTGCTAATCAAAAGTATAATGTAATAAATAATTATTTACCAGAATAGTTAGCAATCTACAGTAAAGCTATCTGCAACTAGTCACCTGGACTAGTCATCATCCAGGGCATCATATTCATTTGATGTTTTAAAGAATGCAGTCTTCATATGAAAGTTACTGGATAAACAAAGGATTTAAACAGACATGGAAAATTTTATAAGGTACCTCAAATAGGCCATGCCAAGACTTTACAAAAGTCACTTAGACCTTCCCTTTTTGATATTCTAGGCCACTGCTGGTGCCCATTGTGGTGTGCTGGAGCCTTAGGTGCAATTTGAGGGCAGATTTTTGCTTGTTTGATTATAGAGAGCTGTTTTTACGGGAGACCCTATGTGACTTTTTTTTTTTTTAATCTGAGAAGACAGTGATAAAACCAACTGAGTTTGGGAGCATCTATTCTAAACTACCTTTCCACATACTCTGTTGAATTTCTATAAATATTTCATAAATATAATGTAGTTAACCAACTAATTCATGTACAAATCCATCACAACATAAACTTCAGTGAAGTTTATAAAAATCCAGATATTCACATTTATATTGGATATGTTACTTTACACACCCAAAGCCAACTAGTCACACCTAATATCAAATTATAGAAAGCAATGTAATCATCTTTATTTCCAAACTGTAACGATCTTATGGTTAAGTGCTAACTTGATGTTACTGTTGACGTTATCTTAGAAAGGGGTGGAGCACTTTTACTTCCCCAAAAACAGAGAATGAAAATTAGAGGACAGAATAAATAGGAACAGGAATAGGGATCTATGAGTTTACTTCCATTATAATCTATTTACCAATTTTTTGAGGACAACAACATGCTATGTGTGAGAAATGCAAATATAAGAAGCTCTAACCCTAAACTCATTATTTTGTAGAGAGAAAACATTATTCTTAGAATTCTCAATAACTGGTTCATTACAAGGGAGCTCAGAAGAAGAGTGGGGCTTCAAAAATGGCACATGATAAATAAAAAAAAGGGTTGCTGAACATCATCCTGAATAAAGAAATTTCAAGTGTCTATGATCGATGACAGACTGGCAGAAATGAATAGTACTAATACTTCTCTAGCTGGAGATGAAGTTGGAAAGATCATAAGAATCTTTGTAGGAATTACAGCAGTGATTTTTAACCTTTTTACACTGATAGAGAATATTTAAAAAGCTGAATAATGGAGACCCATCAGAGCTTTCAAAGCTGCAGTGTTAACATGATTAAATCTATTTTCAAGGCAGTCTGGAAAAAAATAGGAAAAAAGCAGATAAAAATCATAGTGAAAGATACCAGCCAGAGAAAATTAAGAGATACCATTTAGAAGACAAGAAGAGAGGAAATCATGAAAGTCTGATTTATGGTGAAAGCATGGAAAAAAGATTTCAATGTGAATGGAAGCCAAACGAAATACAGCTTAATAGCAAGTAGAGGAGTTGAGAGGAGAAAGTGAGAGTTCTCAAAAATGATTCAAGTCTCCAGACTGATTAAGAAGAAATAGTGATGCTAACAAATAACAAAAGATGAGAAAATAAGGCAAGGTAGTGTAAGAAGGAACATGACTTGGGTTGTAGATACACCGAGTTCAAGATATAATTTGGACATAATTGGACAGTATAAAACATGTGATCCAATCTAGAATAGAAAAAAGTAAAAAAAAAAAATAATCCATATAAATACTAACCAATCTGAAGATGATCAAGTTCTGGTGTGAATAGTCCATCAGGATAGATTTTGATCAAAAAGTAGATGTGTTTATCATTGTGAAGAAGTGGTTCTTTGAACTCAGAGACTAAGGAACCACAGACAGGTGTATATGGCTTCACTATCTCTTTACCTAAAAAAAGTCACGACAAAGAAATTCAATTCTAAAAATACCTGAATAAATGAAATATACACATTATATGAATCTATCAGCACATATTTAAAATTATACACCTACTATATATAGCTATAATTTTGTGTGTGTTCATATACCCGAAGTAAATATGCACTGAAACAATTTTCTGGTTTTGTTTCTGACAGTGTTAGGGATCACACCTACAGCCTCACATATGTATGCAAGACACTCAACCATTAAGTCAAACTCCCAGCAGCCACATGTAATAATTTTAAAATCTAATAATAAACAGTATTTACTTTTTGGCTTTTGGGCTATACCTGGTGATGCTCAGTAGTCACTCCTAGTTCTGTACTTAGGAATTACTCTGGTTGACCTTATATGGGACCTATATAGGATGCTGGGGATTGAAACTGGATTGGCCAATTGCAAACTGTTGTAAAAGTACTTCAGCTCCAAACAATCTTTTTTATTACTGGCATATGATGATAAGACTTTTAAGTAATCATCAACTCCATTAACATATGTAAACTACATGGCATTATAGTGATATAGGAAAGTATTTACGTAATATTTTAGGGACTGGAACAAAAGTACAGTGTGTAAGGAGTCTGCTTTGCAGTGGGCAACCTGGGTTGTCTGCACCCCATATAGCTGGCCCCGCTGAGGTAGGCAGGAGTGATTCTTGAGTGAAAGTCAGGACTAAGTTCTAAACACCCATGGGTATGGACCAAAAACAAAACACAGACTAAAACTTAATTATAGACCAAAATTTTAAAGTGGAAAATACTATGATATAAATATACTACATTTGCAGTTTCAAAGTCCAAGAGAATACTGAATGTAAGAAAGGTTTTAAAAAAAAAAGTAATTTTTGAGTGAAAATGAACAAAAAATAATTCATAAATAAGCAACATGTTTACAGTTTTTATGGTGGCATATATAGGAAATAATTTATAATCATATATTCACTGTAAATTTCATTAATTTAATGTCATAAATGATATAATTACAAGTGACTCCACTGAGATGCTAACTGTATTTCTAGTCACTGTTGTCCTAAAGGACTATTTGTGCACTTTCTGACTACTTACTTATCAGAACTTTTGTTTTTTGTGGTTTTTGGGTCACACCCGGCAGTGCTCAGGGGTTACTCCTGGCTCCATGCTCAGAAATTGCTCCTGGCAGGCACGGGGCACCGGGATTCGAACCGATGACCTTTTGCATGAAAGGCAAACGCCTTACCTCCATGCTATCTCCCGGGCCCCAGTTATCAGAACTTTTGCTAGAAGCAAATCACAACACTGGTGACTCTCTCACTGACTAGAGGGGATGCCTTGACTTCAGATCCAGATGATAAAATGCCTATTGTTCCAATACACAGAAATACTGTATCCTCAAGCTTTTTTTATCTACCTATCACCAAAGCTAATTTCCTGAAAATGTTTATTAATAATCTAAATATCCTTCCTAATGAGTACAGGCTTTGAAATGCTTATAAAAGAAGAATGCTTGGAAGCATGATCTTCTGGGTCTGAAGGAGAGGGTCGGTCAAGCAACCACCCTGCTGAATCCATGCCTACTGTACCCGTCACTTATAATCATCGCTTTGTCAATGGTCTACCTCTACCATTTATCTCTAGCACTGCAGAGTCAATGCCAACCTGACCAAAACTCGAGGTATGCTGGTATTTGGGCTAACCTCATCAGGATAATTTTAGAGTGATTGCTAGCACCACTCCCTCCCCACCTTTTTGTACTTCCAGAAGCCCTGGAAGCTAAAATACACCCCAAAAAGCCACAGTATCAGCAACAGTGTTTAGATTGATGGACCGCATGGATATATTCATGCCATTCTAAATTTTTAATTATTGTTATCCTAGGAGGAACTAATTTAGACACAAATATGTATCAAAGCCATCTAATGTTTTAGAAATAAAAAAATAACAGAATCATCAACTAGCATAAGAACCTTCTGACAATGACCTATAACCTCATTGAGACAAATTTTCTTGCTGCTGTACTTTTTTTCTTTCTTTTCCTTTTTAAATAACTTTAAAATTATTAAAATTTATAATTTCCTTTTAAAATAATTTTACTCCCACTTACCTGGAAATGAATGTACCAACTATGCCAACTAAGTGATTATGGTCTTTAAATAAAGTAATTTATATATTTAAAAATGCTTACAAAAACTTCTAATAAATAAAAGAAAATACTGGGATCGAAGCAAGAGCACAGTGGTAGAGTATTTGCCTTACATACAGACCATCTAGGGCAAACCTCGATTCGATCCTCCAGCATCCCATATAGTCCCCTGAACCAGGAGCAATGTTTGAGCACATAGTCAGGAATAACCTCTGAGCATCACAGGGTGTAGCCCCCAAAAAAGCAAAAAAAAATTTTTTTTTCCTAAAATTTTCTTTACCTTACCTGTGATAGTTAGTTTGAAATAAACATGTTGTCCAATTGGCACCTGGAGATGAGAGCTTGGTGGCAGCAGCAAGCAGAAAAGCTTTGTATTATGAGTAACGTGTTCTTTGGAAATTAACTGACAGTTTCTATAGTATAAACCTGGAAAGTAATTAATTTTCTTTTATTAATTCATATATTTAGAAGTAAGAAGCAATATTAGACCCACCAAGAAAAGCACAGTATCAGGTTTGATTTTCAGTGACTTTGAATTTCATTAAAGGAAAGGCCTATACCAGGGGTCTCAAACTCGCGGCTCCGTACATTTTGTGGCCCTGCCCTAGAGGAATCTTTTTTAGTTGTTTGGGTCACACCCCCCAATGTTCAAGGCTTACTACTGACTTTGCACTCAAGGATCACCCCGACTTTGCCTCCTGCGGCCCCCAGGTAAATTGAGTTTGAGACCCCTGGCCTATACATTTTAAAAATCATCAGTATTTTGAAAATCTTAGTGTTCATTTTAAAATTTTATTATCTAATATATTTTCTAAAACTTGTAAACACATATACTTTGAAAAAATACCTTTATAAAAGAGGTATGAGTTTTATCTTGACACCCAATCAATCTATCAAACTTATGGCTTCTCCATGAACAATCTGGGACATTCCTTGGAAAAAAATGGAGACCATCTGGACAGAGAATTCTGGGATTCCAGTTAGCCGGAGTGCAGCATTGAAAAAAATAGTGTGAACTCTAGAAGGATATACTGTGGTTTGGTGCTTGTGTTACTCTAAAAAGATCACTGTCTTTTCATGAATTTTGATATGCTTCCACTTTATTTTGCTGTTACTGCTTTTGAGTCACATCTAGTGGTGCTCAGGACTTACTCCTGGCTCTGCACTCAGGGATCACACGCCTGGTAGGCTCAGGGGACCATATTGATTATTGGTGTAGAGCCCTAAATTAGCCGCAGTGCAAGGTGAGCACCTTATCACTTGCGACCCTGAATTATATTAAATTGCCTTTTATCTTAATTGGAAATTTAAGATTTTGAAAAGTTAAACATTAATAATAAAATGGGAGAAAGGGAACTTTCTAAGATTAAATTCAATAGTGATGTTTAAGAACACATATAGCAAGATGCAAATTATATTGAACATTTCCATAGCAATAAGTTCCTCTCAATTTCATAACTTAGCCAAACCTATATACTAAAGTGTCTGAATTATTTAAATTCAAGGTTATTTACCTTCTGTTATCTTTTATATTGTAAATAACAGCTTACAATATTGCCCTATGTACTCTCTATTTGTCTATGAGACAGCATAAGATAGAGAATGGGAGACAGGAGGGTGGAAAGGGCGAGAAAGACAAAGAAAGAGAAAAGTGTCAGTAGCTAAGAGCCCTGATAATTGTGTAAGTCAAATGATACCAATAGTGTCATATTTTGTAGGTAAAATTAATTAAATGTAAGTCATTTCATAAAGTTTAACCTGAATTACCAAGGCAGTTACAGATTTAATACAATTTGTCTTTTTTTTTTGGTTTTTTTTGTTTTTTTTTGGGTCACACCCGGTGGTGCTCAGGAGTTACTCCTGGCTATCTGCTCAGAAATAGCTCCTGGCAGGCACAGGGGACCATATGAGACACCGGGATTTGGACCAACCACCTTAGGTGCTGGATCGGCTGCTTGCTAGGCAAACACCGCTGTGCTATCTCTCCGGGCCCAGATTTAATACAATTTAACATAAAGACTTATAAATGATTACTGACAGAATTTCCATTAAACCTAAATTTTAACAAATAACAGCCCAATTAGTTATCAATTAATTTCTTTTTGGGGAGCACATCTGGTGACATTCAGGGATTACTCGTGGCTGTTGTGTTAGAAATTGCTGCTGACTTGGGGGACCATATGGGACGCAGGAGTATCAAACCTGGGTCCCTCCTAGGTTAGTGCGTGCAAGGCAAATGCCTTACTGCTCTGGCCCCTCATTAATTTCTGACCATTAGTAGACAACTATTCTGGGATAGGAGAGTAGAAGCGGATGCACATATCTACAAAGCTTGTAATTTTCATCTTTAAGGAGAAAACTAGTTGAAATCTTCCAACTTATAAATATTAGTCTAATGCCATTTATCTACTGAAATTCTTTGTCTAGGACATTAAAACTAAAGGTAGAAAGGAAAATATTTTATCTTCTCAAATTTTTTGCTATATTTTAATCTTTCATTTAAGTAACTTCTAATTTCACCTGAGAAAGAATTAGATTAAAATCCTTCAATTTGGGGCAGCAGAGACAGTACAAAGTATAAGCCTGTGCCTTCAGGTGGCTCACTCATTTATAATTAATCTCTTCAAGGAATCTATTCAGGGTCAAATTCACCTGCATCTGTTCCCTGGGTTTACCTCTAAATATGTTTAGCTTTTAGCAGCTAACTTGCTCTTTTTGGCCTTTTTCTTTATAAATGTATCCTTTAATCTCATGGATTTTTTTTGTTTTGTTTTGTTTTTGAGCCCAGCTCAGGGGTTACGCCTGGGTCTGTGCTCAGAAATTGCTCCTGGCAAGCTTGGATGGGATGCCGGGATTCGAACCACCGTTGGTCCTGGGACCACTGCTTGCAAGGCAAATGCCCTACCTGTGTGCTATCTCTCAGGCCTCCAATCTCATGTTTTTATGTTCTATATTACACTTAGGAAGATAATTTAGAATACATTTTATTTATTTCACACCACATAACCTAAACTTTACAAATAATGGATACTTAAATTAAGGCATTGTGATGTTTCTCTGAAAGTCAAAATAATATCCACAAGTACATTTCTGTAATTTTCAATATTTAAAGGTACACTGAATTCTAGTACCTGTTCATTCTACACTTTTTAAAAACAAAGATATTTAAAAAGCAAAGATATTTGTATTTGGTTACTTCTAATGTGAAAACCAGCAAGGATGGAGAAACACAGAAATAAGAAAAAGCAACAAAAGATTGGAAGCCAACAAAACAGAGAAGACTAATTACTGACTCAGAACACCCACTCAAATGAGTAACTTAGACTAGAGGAATAGAAAGTTAAAAATAAACCTATTTGAGATTTCTTCCCACTAAAGTTCAAAATGCACAGGGCCAAGTACCTCTAGGAAGAATGAAGGGGTGCTAAAAATCACATATGGAAGAACGATCATTTAAGCTTAGCTCTCTTTTACTCCTGTCTCCTACACATGCCTCCCACACTCTCCTTTATCATCTCTGACTTAGCTGTGACAGAGCTTCTTCTATTTTGTCAAAACAGTTTCTTCTCTGGAGCAAGTGAGAAAACAAAGGACTTTTGGATTACATTATTGGCCAATTGGGCTTAATTAAGTGGTCCTCAACTTTTTCCCCACCACCTCTTTTTAAAAATATAATTTCTTTATTTCAGCATGTGGTTACAAAATTGTTCATGGCTGAGTTTCAGTCATAGAATGTATACCACTCTTTACCAGTGCACATTTCCCGCCAATGATGTCCCCAGTTTCCCTCCCACCTCCCCACCCCTGAACCTGCCTCTGAAGCAGCCAATTTACTTCCTACTCTCTTTTTCTCTCTTGTCCTTTTTTTTGACACTGTGATTTACACTATTGCTAATGAAGGGGTACTAGGCATATCACTTTATCCCTTTCAGTACACCAGTTCTTGTCCAGAATGATCAGTTCCAACTATCATTGTCACAGAGGGCCATTGCCTACCCTAACTGCATTTATCATACTTTGTTGTCACGTTCAATTTTCCTATGTTGAATTATATTCCCTAGCAAGCAGAAGTTGAATTTAGATAAGGGGTATTTTAAAGGATAATTAAGTTAAAAAGAGTTAATTAAAGTGGTTCTTCATCGATCTGACTAACTCCTTTATATAAAGAGGCCATAAGGTCAGACACAACCCACAGGTCAAAAGAGGTTTCAAAAGAAACCAACCTTCTCCACACTATGATCTTGTGCTTTTCAAGTCTCCAGACTGAGAAAGTAAATTTCTGTTGTTAGGTGGCCCAATTTGTGGTGATCCAGTCAACATATAAATATAAGAAGGAAGCCAGGGATTAGCATACATCCAAATAAAGCATGTGAAAAAAAATGATGAAAACAAACAAAAAAGATCAGGGGCCACAGGAGTTTTATAGAGAACAGAACATTCCAAAACAGTATCATTTG
Organism: Crocidura indochinensis; assembly: GCA_004027635.1. Taxonomy (NCBI): domain Eukaryota; kingdom Metazoa; phylum Chordata; class Mammalia; order Eulipotyphla; family Soricidae; genus Crocidura; species Crocidura indochinensis. The sequence continues at coordinate 20,224 of PVKC010001244.1, read as the reverse complement.
TTTTTTAAAAGAAACAGGAGAAATAATAAGAATAGGACGATGAAACAAAAGAACAAAAATCAAAAGCATTTTTAGAAATTAAAAGTGAAAACAAGGGGCCAGAGAGGTGGCACAGGGCATAAGTCGTCTGCCTAGGACAGACCACAGTTTGATCCCCAGTGTCTCATTAGATCCCCTAAGTCAGGGGCGATTTCTGAGTATATAGCCAAGAGTAATCCCTAAGCGTTATTGGGTGTGGCCCAAAAACCAAAAAAAAAAAAAAAAAAAAAAAAAAAAAAAAAAAAAAGAGAACAAAAGAGGCCGAAGTGTTAGTGCAGCAGTAGAGCTTTTGCCTTGATGCAGCTGACCCAGGACAGACCTGAGTTCCATCCTCAGAATCCCATATGGTCCTCCAAGCTAGGAGTGATTTCTGAGTGCATAGCCAGGAGATCTAAAGGACAGTGGTAAATGGGTTTTGGGCATTCTAGTGGTACCTGTCATGCAAAACACTGTATTTAAAGCATAAGCATTAACATTATGATAAAACATGTTAATTCAATCTTTTTTTTTTTTTTTTTTGGAGTGGGGGCTGGGTCACACTCAGCAGCTCTCAGCTCTCAGGGTTACTCCTGGTTCTGAGCTCAGAAATCGTGCCTAGCAGGTATGGGGAATCATATGGGATGCTGGGATTTGAACCACCTTCTGTCCTGGGTTGGCTCATTTAAGACAAATGCCCTATAGCTGTTCTATCTCTCCAGCCCAATTCACTCATTTTTTTTAAAAGTACTGTTGATGAGGCTTAAAAAATACTATTGCTCAGAGCAATAGCACCAAATAAGGTGCTTGCCTAGCATGTAGTAAAACCCAGATATAATTCTCCCCCTGCATATAGTTCTCCTAGCATTGTCAAAGTAATTCCTGAGCACAGAGCTAGGTTTGGGCTCTGAGCACTGCTGGATGGGGAGCAAAACTAAAAACAAACCAAGCAAAACCCAAAAATTAAAACAATAAAATGACTTCTTTAATAGCAAAAATTAGAAGTGTAGAGATAGCAAAAATATAAATTAACTACCCTTTATATAATCAAAACAAGCATAAGCTTCCCCCATGTAGAGAAGCCAATGTTCTCTCTTGTGTATCTTCCTTTTCTTTCTTCTCTTACATGTATTTAATGTATTTTATTAAAAATGTATTTTATTAAGTAATTTAATAAATGTATTTTTATGTATTTTATTCTTTAATGTATTTTATTAAAAATTAGTTTAGGAGGCAAAGTAACAGCACAGTAGCTAGGCTGCTTGCCTCACATGTGATTGACCCATGTTAAAACCCTGGGATCTCATATGGTCCCCCAACCCTGCCATTAGTGGTCCCTGAGTACTGCAAGTAAAGTCCAGCCTTGACCCATCCAGTCTCTTCATACCCCCATCAAAAAGTCCATTTTACTTCAGTAAACAAATAAACAAATAAGTCAAAACAAACAAAAACCCAAATGGAGTGAATGGCGGAGCTATGTCGTTTATATAATTGCATGAAATTGATTTTTTTTAAAAGACCTGAATAAAAGCCTCAAAATAACAGTAAATACCTCTATCTTTCTTTGGAATAAATGAATTATGAGCTTCCAGGAAATGGCCAAGAGACTTCCAACAAGTTTTTTCGTTTTTCTTCAGGGCAATCTCTATTTTTCCCACATTCTCAATAATCCGCACTGAAAAGAACAAAAATTTCACTTGCATTCATTGACAATAAATATATATATTTAAGTTAAAGCCAGTCATGCAGACTAGGGACAGTTCTCAAAGTGCTACAATGGGTACTTTATATGAAGGGCCAGGTTCCATCTAGAAACTTCATTGTCTCCTGAGCACATTACATTGGAATATTGCTCCAAACCCAAAACAAACTAAACTTTAAAGTTAATCGAATCTCTCTCAAGCAATTCAAACATAATAGTCTGATACAATGACAATTATCACTAATAAATAAAATTATTCGTACATATTCATAAATAATGTATACTGTTAATTTGCATAAAAATATAAACAGAGCAAATAACAGGATATTACTTAAAAGAGGGTGAAAACTGTATATACAATGAAATGTTAAGTGGACAAATTAGACATCAAATGAATGAATCTAATTGATCAATACTGATCTTAATAAACAACACAAAAGATCTTAGGAGAATGAGATACATATAGTGCATGCACATCTATAATTAAAGCCTTTTAGTTGTGAACAATAGTTTTAGTTGTAAAAAATCAATATAATTAAATTATATGACCATAACAACAAAACATCTTATACAGACTTTTATATTCCATTCTGTCTGTAGAAACTATCTGTTTTGACTTTTTAAGATAAACATAAAACTTAGAACTTTAAAGTGTTTTCACCAAAACAAAACAAAAGATATAAACATTTAAAAAAGAAAGGGAGATTGAAGCAATAGTAATTAGTGAGCAGTATACCTGCCTTGCACGCAGCCGACCCAGGTTAAATTCTTGGCACCTGTATTTTTCCCCAAGACTACCAGGTATGAACATTTAGCACAGAGCATAGAGTAAAACCTAAGCACTGCTAGACGTGGCCACCAACCCCCTCTTCCAAAAAAACCCCAACCAACAACAACAAAACCCAAAATGTAAATATACAAGGTGAAAGATGTGATAATTCGATTATGGAATTCTTCCAGGATGGGTACCTACATCTATTGGTAACACTATACCAGCTAAATTATATTATAACTTTATTTTAAAATTATATTAAAAACAAACAAACATGGAGTAGAGAGAGAGAACAAGAGGTTGAAGCACATGGCTTGAATGTGGTTGATTGATGTTAGGTCCTATTAACATTTAAGAGGTACAACTCTGGAGCCCTAAGCATTGCTAGATGTGGCCCTGGAGACCCTGAGTACCACCAAGGCAACCCAGATATCATCAGCATTGCAGGGTCCAGATTAACACTGAAAACCAGTGCCTGAAAACCACATAGGAGGTACAAAACAAGCAGCTAAACTACCAAACACCAAATACCAAAAAAATATCAGGAAACTTTATTCCATGAAACCCTCAGTTCCTGAAGAACAATGTAAAATCCACACTTTGTACTTATATACAGTGCTATATATAATTTTATGACCTGTTGATATTAAACATTCATTGTAGTAGGTTTCTACAAGCTGCATGTCAGGAGTAGGGGAGAAATGAGGAAGAAAGGAAGTTGAGACAGAACTTTAACCGTTAACTTTAACCTCTCCCCAGGTTAAAAAATAAATGGTGAGGAGATGAAATGAACAAGGAGAAAGGAACAACATATATTTTACCATATCATATATACATGTATAATATAACATGTTAAATATACTATTATTTTGGGGAAGCTTACCGGAAAATTCTTGAATTTCATGGCTTAGTTCTGGGAAAGAAAAACATATAGTTAAAGTTCCACTTTAATTCATATAGCTATGAATGCTGTTATGAAAATGTATTTATTTATTTTGGTTTTAGGGCTATACCCAGTAGTGCTTGGGGGTTACTCCTGGCTCCGCACTCAGAAATCTCTCCTGGAAGGCTTATGGGATGCTGTTGGCCACCTGCAAGGAAAATGCCCTACTGCTATGCTATAACTCTAGCCCCATATTAAGAAAATTTAAATGGTTTTTAATGCATTACTTCAAATATCTCAGGGTGAGTAAAACATGAAACTAAAATTTTGTGCAACCAACAGTAAACTTATAATATATAACTCTATTCCATTTCTTTCTATTAACCTTCCATAACTGAGCAATCACACTAGTTCAAGTATGTTCTAGACCAACAGTTCAACAGACTAAGGAAAAATATAGGGAGAGAGAGCCCGAGTGAGGAGATGAGCAGATGCAGGTACACTGAGTATAGGGGTGGGCCACAGCTGAGTTTTTACACCTTACTGTTTTCTGTTTTTTTTTCTCTAAAGTCTATATATATATATATATATATATATATATATATGGTTCATGAAAAATATAATTGATCATCTCTGTGTCATATAGTTTGTAACTAAGTATCAGGGATATAACAATGTCAGGTAGGTGTTAGTAAAAGAGAAAAATCCATGATGTTATGGAACTTTCACTCCAAAGGGAGAATACAGGATTATTTTTACAAATATCTGTTCTATAGCTTCTTGGCCTTTTGGCTAAGATCAAGTATAGCATAAACATCTGCTCTAGTTTTAAATGCTTTAACATCATTGTTGGGAATTTATCTTTTTTTTTTTTTATTTTGGGTTATAACTGGTGGCACTCAAGGGTTACTCCTGGTTCTGCACTCAGAAATCACTCCTGGCAGGCTTGGGGGACCATATGGGATGCTGGGGATTGAACCCAGGTCCATCCAGGGTGACTGTGTACAAGGCAAACACCCTATTGCTACGGACCCTATTTTTGTTTTACTGTTTCAATATTAGCAACTAAGGGATTCATATTATTGACTAGATTCATTTAAATAAATTTAACAAATAGATTTAGTTGCATTGTGAATAAAATAAGTTGTAAAGTAAATGAAACAGGAAAGATAAAACCTACACAAGAGATTTTTAGGATTTTAACTTAAAGAAAACTCATGACAGAACTAGTGAAAAATGTACACTTTTCTAGATATTTGTGTATTTGGTAAAAACTCCCACAAGAAGCTACATGCAACAAATCTTATACTAACGAAGAATAGAACAGGATATTTCTAGGAGAAAATTATTCAAATGTCATATAGACTGAACTAATGAATGAAAAGAATATATCATAAGACAGGTCAAATTCAGAGCAGAATCCTGAGCCAACTGAGGTCAAAATTTCAATCTTTCTTTCATTCTGGGAGAGTTTTAAGCAAATAATCAAATATCTAGAAATAAATTAAAGAGTCTCACATTAGAGTAATGATATAAACAGTTATCAAACTATATTTTCTTAATCTTGAATTTTGTTGTTTTATTTTCTATTTCAAAATTAGAATAATATTGTCTTTAAAAGGGTAGAAAAGAATGGTATCAGAGAGTCAATTCATGTGACAAATGATTAAGGATAAAAGCTCTGATTCTAGGTTTCCACGCTCACATCTTTTGTTCTGATAGATGTCATTTCTCAACAGACAAGTTTCACAGAGAAGCAGCTGAAAGTCACAAAGCTAACCTGCTGTGTAAACTCAAGGGCAACCTCCAAATTCTTGGGAAGCCTTGAAGAAAACAGCTGCTGGAACACGACCCAGTGGCAGGTGCTCATAGGCATAGGGGCACATAGGCTGCTCAAGATTTGTTTGAATGGCTCAAAAAAAAAATAAATTTACAATGCTAAGTCAACAAGTATATTATTAACAATTTTTAAGGGCTGGGCGGTGGCGCTGGAGATAAGGTGCCTGCGCTAACCTAGGACGGACCACAGTTCGATCCCCCGGTTCTCCATATGGTCCACAGTGCCTGCCAGGAGCGACTTCTGAGCGCATAGCCAGGAGTAACCCCTGAGCATCACCGGGTGTGGCCCAAAAACCAAAAAAAAAAAAAAAAAAATTTTTTTTTATTGCATCTTATGGTTCAAATTTTGAGATTAGGTGTAGGTACTTCCTTTACTATAAAGAAAAAATATAAGAAAATCGAATAAAAAATAATAAATCAAAAAGCAAAAATATTCTGACTTTATACCAACTTAGTGCCATATGTAAACATTAGTAAAGAATTAGCTCCTTTAATATTGAAAAATAATTAGAGAATGATAAATATACTTATTCATTAAGCTAATAACAAATAAATTACTTACTAATATGGATAAGATATGAATACTCGTTGATAATTGTTTCTGCTCTAAAGGAATCGTCCTTTTGATCAACTATTATTGAATCTAAACCAACATCCTTAAAAAGAAGAAAAGAGGAGAATATTAAAAAGCAATTTCTCAAATTTCTACGATCATATTTTAAAAAAAATTAGTGGACATTCAAATGGCATTTCTTTACAGAATCATGAAGCTAAATAAGTGTTAGCCCTTTTGCTCTCTTGCGTACAATCCAATGCATCTATCAGTCTACATATGTGCAATTACATATTTATACTCCATATCTACCACACCAAGCTGGAAAGATAGTATGAGAGTATGAGGTCAATGTGCTACTTTGCACACTGCCAACTTAATATAAGCTCTGGCGCTGTGTATGGTCCCTTGAGCAGCAGAAGTGACCCCTTAGCAGAGCAAGGAATAAGCCCTAAGCATGACAGGTACAAAACAAAATAACCTTAGCCACTCATCTTTAAGTCCTAAGGTTATAGACTATCTTTAGAATATAGTTGAGTTCCTATTGTTGTGGGCCAGAGTGGTAGCACAGCGGTAGGGTGTTTGCCTTACACGGGGCCGACCCAGGACAGACCCGGGTTTGGTTTCCAGCATTCCATATGGTCCCACGAGCCTGCCAGGAGCAATTTCTTTTTTTTAAATTAATATATTTATTTAAACACCTTGATTATAAACACGATTGTGGTTGGGTTTCAGTCATGTAAAGAACACCCCCCCTTCACCAGTGTCCCAAATCTCCCTCCTCCCTACCCTATCCCCGCCTGTACTCTAGACAGGCTTTCTACTTCCCTCATTCATTCACATTGTTATGGTAGTTCTCAATGTGCATTCATCAATCTTTGTGGTGAGCCTCATTTAGTGAGATGAAACTTCCATCCCTACTCTCTTTTGTCTCTGAAAATTATTGCAAGAATGCCTTTTATTTTTCTTAAAACCCATAGATCTGTGAGACTATTCGGCGTCTATCTCTCTCCCTGACTTATTTCACTCAGCATGATAGATTTCATGTACATTCATGTATAGGAAAATTTCATGACTTCATCTCTACCAGAAGCAATTTCTGAGCACAGAGCCAGGAGTAACTCCTGAGTGCCACTAGGTGTGGCCCAAAAAACAAAAACAAAATAGTTGTAATACATGTGTATGTGTGTGTGTATACAACACAAAATCAAAATATGAGCATTTGTAGTCATTTTAACCTTTCCATTATTGTGTGATACTATTCATACTATTTGAGTATCAATCCAATTTTATGGAAAAATTTATTAATTTGTAACCATAGTGCTTAAATGAAGATAATCAATAAAAAATTAAGATATTTCTAATTTCTACATAGCCTTAATTTTAGCACCTATAATATATACACCATACTGAGTACATTCCATGCACAAACCTTTCTTTAGTCCTTGTGCCTCACTGTTATTACAGTTGGCCCTACTTGTAGGCCTGGTCCACTTGATTTTGAACTGAACAAGGCAATGAAGAATTAGAAATGAGAGTGAGCAGAATATGAGTAAGACAATGCCTTTTGTTCTCTTGTATATATCAGAAAAATGCAGGTTGCTCCTATAAAATAGTGAAATGATGCTGCCTAAGTCAGAAGAATTCACTGACTCATTATGTATCTGCTACTATAGGAGCAGAAAGTCTCAGAAATTTCTAGTTGCCAGAAATAAATCTATATTGTTTCTTAAGTATGGAAGCCTCAGTTATAGGTCTGGAAATGTCTTCATGTTCTGCAGAAGTCCTATGTGTAGTACTTTGGGATCAATTCTAGAGATACTCAGAGGACCATATAGTGCCAGGGGATCCCAGGTAGCAAACCTGAAATTCCAGCATGCAAAGCAGAGATCCCCATCTCACTGGTCCCAAGTTTGTATAAGTTTTAAATTCTCTGCTTATTTATCTGACATACTAGTTGAACTGTAAGGTCCATAAAAGTGAAGTTTCTCTGGGCCACCACAGAATCCCTGAATTCTACAACTATACCACATATGAAACAGAGGTGCAATAAATATATAAATGAAATGCCTCCTTATTTAGTTTCAAAAAGACAACTAAGCTCCATTAGTGATTTAACATACTTAGTTATAATAGTACAGTTTCTTCTGTCATTCAAATCGCACTTATGTGAGATAAATGTGCTATTATGCCAAAATTAACTGGAATTCTCACTTAAAAAAATCCATGCTCAAAAAAATAAAAAAAAGATTACAGAATAGTATTTGAATTATTCCTAGTAGTAGTAGCTCTAGAAGGCTACAGCATGTTTGTGTACATAAGAGAAATGCTTACTTAACAAAGTATCTGATGTAACTAATATTTAAGCAGCATTTACTTTCCCTTCTTCCCCCTCCCACCAAAGTTCAAAACTGTGTTTACCTTCTTCTGTTTGGTATATATGACAATGGTGACTAAAGAATCTGTTTGGAACCAGTCATAGCTGAAAAACATATTTTAAAAACAATAATTATATTGACATGTACATAAAATAATTACACCATCTAGATATTAAAATATATAGTTAATAAAATTACAATAAAATTGATCACTTTCATAGTATTTCTATATATTCTTCAAGTTTCCTACCATGGACATATATCTTGCAATCACAAGAAATACTTCTGAATTGTTTTTTTAAAAAGTATTGATACTTAAAATGGATCAAACTTAAGTCCATTTTTATAGTACAGCTCACTATCTAATGTTTGATAAATTAGACATTAGAGTGCTTAAGAGGCATGATTAATACAGTAAGAAATGAATCAAAGGGATTTATGTTTTGAAATTTATATTTTGGTAGTAGAACAAATTAGCTTTAAAAAATAAAAACATGAATGCATACCTTGGAGAACTAGGGCCTTCTTTGACAAGCGTATTTGTGACTTGGCTCTTGGGAACCACGCCTTTTCAAAGAAAAATAAAATAGCCATAATTAATCAAAAGTGCACTTTTCTTTCTTTACTTCTGAGTAAGCTCCCTGAATTAACATTATATGCCATAAATCAAAAATGTCCTACTCTGATTTTTCATAAGGTAAAACACATGAAGTGAGCACCTCCTTATGACTACTTCCAATCACCATTATTTCTATGGATAACCACTATTTCAATTTTTGATACTGCAATTAGCTTATAATTATGTTTCACCTTTATAAAAGATGCATCTAAAGCTATGTTCTCCTTTGATCTGGCTTTTCTGTTCAACATTATAGGCTCTTATGTCAAATGAACACAATTAATTAAAAGTAACTTAGATTTTATTTGAGAGTTTTTGATATTTCATTCATGATATTGAGTGTTCTTTTATTAGAGAGAAATATTACACTATAGAAATTTACCAAAACTGGGGCCAGCAAGGTGGCGCTAGAGGTAAGGTGTCTGCCTTGCAAGCGCTAGCCAAGGAAGGATTGCGGTTCGATCCCTGGGCATTCCATATGGTCCCCCCAAGACAGGGGCGATTTCTGAGGGCTTACCAGCAGTAACCCCTAAGCATCAAATGGGTGTGGCCTCAAAAAAACAAAAAACAACAACAATCCCAATTCTTATCACAGGCTGTGTTCTTTACACTGACTGTATAGAAAGAGGAGGTACAGTAAATGCACCCCAAATACACCTCAACCCAGACCCTTGCCGGGTCTGTATTGTGAATCTGGGGACAAAAAAACAAACAAAAAAAAAACAACAACAAAAAAAAGAAATGTACCAAAACTTACTCATTTTTACTCATTTTTCCAGATGATGGACTTTATTTTTTATTCTTGGCCAACATTGTTGGTGTTCATAGAGGAAAATATCTGCAGTTCTCTCTATGACATTAAAGCTACAGACATCTTAAAGGATGAAATGGCATTGACCAAGCAAATGGAAGCAAAGATAAACAAATGGGACTACAAATGAAGTAGTAGTAAATTAAGCAAATGAAGAAGCTTCTACACCTGAATGAAAATGATAATCAAAATACAAAGATAGCTCAAATAGTGAGAAAATTTATTCATCCAATAAAAATTTAATATTCAAGATATATAAAGCATGAACAAAACTTTACAAATAAAAAAGTCCATTACTATGAAAAATTGGGGGGAAGAGATGAATAGAAACTTCCTCAAAGAAGAACTACAAATGGTCAAAAGGTATATGGAAAAAATACTCTATATTAATAAACATCAGGGAAATGCAATCAAAATAACAAGATATCACTTTACACCAGAGACTCACATTTAAAAAAAAGTGCCAGTTAACAGTGTGAGAAGAAAGAAACCCTCATTCACCATGGGAATGTCGGGTCCAGCCTTTTTGGAAGACAATATGATTATTCTTCAATAAATGGGAACAGAGCTTCCCAGAAATTCTACTCTGGGTGGAAACATAATACAGGAAATCATAATCATAATACAGAAAATACATGTGCAGCCTTGTGTTCATTGCAGCACTATTAATTTTAGTGGAAATAACCTACATGCCCAAGAGATATGACAGGATAAAGAAGCTATGGTACAAATGCACAATGGAATACAGCAATAAGAAAACATGAAGTCATGCAATTTGACACTCTGTGGATGGATCTGAGTGCATAATGCTGAGTAAAGAGAGATGGAGAGGGACAGATACAGAACAATCTTTCATATGTGGGATATAAAGAAATTTCACAAGGATTAACAAAACCCAAAAGGTAATAAAATAAAGAGCAGGTAAAATAGGGTATAGTAGAAAGCTTGCCACTAGAGTGGGCATTGGTATGGGCAAAGGAAACATCAGAACAATGGTGAAGAGCTAAAGTGTCTACTAGACAGGCAGTCTGAAGGGTGGAGGGAAGTGAACACTTGTGAAGGGATGGAGGGATGCTCAAACACTGAACACTGTATGCCTGAAACTTAATATTGAAAAACTCCATAACTTTGCAATTAATGAACTACAAAGCATTCAACTGAATTATGTAGGTCAACACTAACCATACAATCAAACTATTCTGGACGAGCAGAGGGAGTATCGGTCATAATTTCAAGTCATACTTGAAAGACCGAAGAAACAAGGGATGTTGATCCCAGAGAAAGTTAAATACATAACTCAACATCTTCAATGCAAATAGTGAAGAGGCAAGCACCGGGCAGTGACTGTTCATTCTTGCTTCTGAGGGTCAAACTCTTAATCAGAAGTATTACTTCTGTGTTACTTAACTGAGCATATATACAAAGTATATAGGTATGTAGGAGACTGGATTTTCAATAATTATATTGTTACATTCTCATGATAAAATAAAAACACTTAAGGTTTCACTTCTCATATATAGCTTCATCATTAAGAGATATAAAAAATTCAAAGTAATGATAGATGAAAACATATCAGTGATGTTACACTGACTGTAATAATGGCTGTATCGTAAGAACTTTCTGTCTAACTATTTAAAAGTTAAAAGAAACTCATGTTCATTACATAAAAATGTATTCAAGATAATTCTGATGATACTGTTGATACCATTGGAATACAATTCAGTTTTTGCTTTATATGACTTACCATTTAAGACTTTCTTCTCCTCTCGATTGTCTGTACAGTGAGCTAGAAAAAAAGGCAAATAATATAAAATGACAGAGAATATCAGTTAATATTAACTTAAAATCCAGACTTTTTCCTTTTCACTTTTCAAAATCTTTCTTCTTAGGTCTGAAGAGACATATAAAACTAATAAACAGCTAATGCTTCACCTAAGTTTTATAGCTGAAGATTTCTAGGATTTTCTTCAAGTATTTACCTATCATTACAGTTTTATTTTCTTCCTTACTCTTTGGGCATTTTTTCCTTGATTTTTTTCCAGGTGATCACAGTTGAAAATTTTTCAAAATTATTAGCATTTATTACATTATGCTATATAAATGAAACACATATTAATACTTTGGTTTTTTGGTTTTGGGGACACACCCAGCAGCACTCAGGTGTTACTCCTGGCTCTGCACTCAGAAATCATTCCTGGCAGGGTGAGGAAACCATATGGGATATTGGGGATCAAACTTGGGACCATCCTGAGACAGCTATATGCAAGGCAAAAACCCTACTGCTGCGCTATCTCTCTGACCCCTAAAGGAAATAATATTAAAGAAAGACATCTTACTATCTTTCTCTTTAATTGAGGTCAATACTTTAAAAATGATAATCTAACATAATAACCAAGTAATAGGATGAGTGATAAAGTATTTATATCAAAGCCTTCTACTTTGAAGGAAAAGTTGTAGAGGATGGAGAGGTGGAGAGGTAGATGGAAAGATCGGCATCTGGTGACAGGAACTGAACTTGCAGTTTCATCTATGTAAAACCATGTATTCTACCACTGAGTTAAATCCCTAGTAATTATTTTCAAATTTTTAATTTCTATTTTCTCTGTTCTGACAAAATAATTTCATAACTAAAACAGAATCCTGATATTAGAACACGAAACTATTTGATAACTTCATTTAACACCAAAAATTACAGATGAAGAATGAATGATATTCACAGCTCTGTAGCAAAAAGGACTAGATTTCCTAATGCTTAATACCATATACATATGTATATACATATACATTTTATATTTTTTATATATATAATTAAGTTAATACTTTTGTAAAGAACTTAAAAGTAAACTCAAAATGAGCATTTTTGTTATTTGTTCTGGTCCACACCCAGCAGTGCTCAGAGGTTACTCCTATCTCTGAACTCAGAAATTACTCCTGGTTAAGATTGGAGGACCAAATGGGATGCTGAGGATTGAATCCATTTGGCTGAGTGCAAGACAAGCACCCTACCCACAGTACTATCACTCTAGACCCCAAATGAGCTTTGTTTATCAAATGCTCAATAAAAATCTAGTAAGTATGATGTAAAGATCACAGGTAAACTCAGTTGGTTACTCATTTTCAGATATATAATTATGTGGGTCACTATAGATCAGTGGTCCTCAAACTATGGCCCATGGACCACATATTGTATTTGTTCCCGGTTTGTTTCTTCACATCAAAATAAAATGTATGCAGTGTGCATAGGAATTTGTTTGTAATTTTTGTTTTTACTATAGTCTGGCCTCCAATGGTCTGAGGGACAGTGAACTGGCCCCCATGTGTCTGTGGTAGGTAGGGCATGTTGAAGTAGGAACTGAACCTGGGGCCTGTGCAAGCTAGGCATGTGTTTTAGTCTGTGGTACTTTCTCACCAATTCCCTGCCCTCATTTTTCCCCCCTCACTTTCATGACACCAAATTTAATAAAGTGTTCATAATACATTATGTTCATAATGCCATAAAACAACTACAGTTGTTTTAGGCATTAAATGTTCAAACATCAACCCACTATCACTCTGACCTTCCTTTCACCAGTGTCCCTAATCTTCACCTACCATCATAGCTGCCTCCATGCAGGCACAAACAAATTTAGTTCATATCGCTTGTTACAACGCAAAAGCAAATGAAATTATCAAAATTTAGATCAGCATAGGTCAATTGAAATGATTGTTCTATCTCTCAATCATATTAGTAAAGTCAGTGTCTAAGGATTAGGCCATAGTTGAAACTAGTTGAGCCTTCTGTGTCACTGTTTGGGCACACTCATTAATAATTATGTAACTTTCCCATTAGATTTCCTAAGATACTACTGGACTGGCACTACAATAAAAATTGAGGTATCATGTATGGTCCAGGATTTATAGATCCAAAACAAATTTGATGGCTTGGAAGTTTGATAAGATTAAGTTCTGGAGCTGGACCATTTCTGTCAGAGGATAGTATTGGACTGCTACAGCTTTATTACGAAAAAGAAATCTGGAGCCTGAGCAATGACACATCAGGTAAGGTATTTGCCTTGCATGTGGCCAACTCGAGTTTGATCCCTGGTATTCCATATGGTCCTGAGCCTGCCAAGAGTGATTTCTAAGAGTAAAGTCAGGAGTAATCCTTGAAAGACTCTGGGTGTAGCCCCAAATCCCAAAAACAAACAATACAAGAAAAACAATAAAAAGAAAGTGGAATCTGCTTCCTTACTTTTTTTTCATATACCATTTCCCATTTTCCCCCAAGCCCTGGGCAGGTCATAGCAAAAACTTAGAAACTAGACTTTACAATCCCATTATCACATGCCCTTTCAATATAATAATATAGGATATTTCAGAAAACAACCATCTGTTCGTGGCACAGCACAGAAGGGTGGTTTAGCTATGATTGTTGTAGGGAGAAATATAAGAAGCTACAGCACTGTAGCAACAAAAATGTAAAGGATTCACAGTATATGATTATTGTAGGGAGAAATATATAAGAAGCTACAGAACTGTAACAACAAAAAAGTAAAGGATTCACAGTAGTAACACAACTATACTACCAGCACACTTGTCACTTCTTATGTACCAATCATGAAAAATCCTCATAATATTAAGATATTTTATTCTTAAGTTCCATTTGCTGCTAAGAAAGAATATTCCAGTCTCTTAACTAAATGCCTAAAAGCTAAAGAGCTTATATAAGCAGAGATGAGATTTGTACTCAGGCAAGACTATGGAAGTTGTGTTCTTTGAACAGAAGAATGAATATCAGTAATGAACAGTAATGAATATCAGGGCTGGACCAAAATGTTAAAAAAAGAAACCTCTTGGGCCTGAGAGATAGTACAGAGAGCAAAGTGCTTGTCCTGTAAGCTCACAACCCAGATTTGGTCCCCAGCATCCAACTGATCCCTGGAGCCCTTAGCATGGTTAGGTGTGATTCTAAAGCCAAATCAAACACACAAAAAAGGGAAGTATTCTGCCTTTTTATTTGTATATTCTGTTACTGTTTCTCTTACTTTTTTATTATGCCTTAAAACTTTTCTTATCTAGACATGGTTTCTGAGAGCTTTAGGTTTAAAATGTGTTTAACCATTAAAATTTTATTTAATACCTGAAAACAAGTAATGAGACACTATTTAATTTCTTGATTTGGTTTCTGAGACAATTAAGTAGTATACTTGAATTCCCAAGTCTTATTGAAGAGGACTGTGGAAAAAAATTCTGAGAAAACTTTTCTGCCCTCTCCCCTATCATATCTCATAAACAAGGCCAATACAGACATGTTTGACATCATGTAACTTTCTAGAGTTCAAGTCATTGGGCTAGAACTCTTGATGATTCAAGGGACTAGAGCATATGCTTTGTATACAAGAGGCCCTAGTTCAATGCCTTGCACTGTAGAATCCCCCAAACACTTCAAGCGTAGCCCGTGAACACAGTTAAGTATGGTCTTAAAATAAATAGTTCAAGCTACATGCAGCACTCTAGGGTTTAGAGATTTGCTTTTACTGACCCAAGTTCTGATAGTCTATCATCTGACCATTATAATTATTGTGAAGGATCTAGAGATAATATATCAGGGAAAGTACAAACAGTTGACCAATGTTCAATCCCTGGCCCCAATATGGTATTACTAGACCTGGTAAGAGTGATCCTTGAGTACACAGCCAGGTATAAGACCCGAGTATTGTCGGGTGTCACCAAAACCAAAACTAAATAATAATGCATAAATTAAACAATTATTGCATAAATCTATGGTCCTAGTTTTCTGAGAACTATGTCTGTATACCTAAATTGTCTTATTTCCTTTTCTTTTTGATGCCAGGTGATTTCTCCATGAACTAATATGCTTATATTAAATGGTGGCTTTTGTTTTGTTTTGTTTTGTTTTGTTTTGTTTTGGGCCACACCTGATGATGCTCAGGGGTTACTCCTGGCTATGTGCTCAAAAATCGCTTCTGGCTTGGGGGACCATATGGGGTGCCAGGGGATCAAACTGCAGTCTGTCCTAAATTAGAGTGTGCAAAACAAATGCCCTACCACTTGCACCACTGCTCTGGCCCCTAAGTGTATATATACATACATATATATACATATATTGTATGTATATATACATATATATATATTGGTTTTTGGGCCACACCCGGTGACGCTCAGGGGTTACTCCTGGCTATTCGCTCAGAAGTCGCTCCTGGCAGGAACGGGGGACCATATGGGGAACCAGGATATCGAACCGAGGTCCGTCCTAGGTTAGCGCAGGCAAGGCAGGCACCTTACCTCCAGCGCCACCGCCCGGCCCCCCCTAAGTATATTTTTTAATTTGATGAAGCATTTTGAAAATTATCTGTTTTTTATTTTCAATGAGAAAGGAAGCAAATGAGCAAAGACTTTTTACTAATTTTATATTTCCTATGAAACAGAAGCCTAAAGAACTTGGTATACTTTCTGATTACTCTGAATGGTATAACAGAAGAACAGATGACCCTTTAGTACAGATTGAGTAAATAAGATATATAACACTCAGGATGAAGGAAAATGGGAAAATTAGAAACTTTAGTTAAGATCCTATCTTCTACCGGCAGTGAATCAGTGAATTTAGGAACCAATTAAGAGGAAAAGGGATCGGTTTACAAAAGTAAATTGGTTGGAAAAATTTCCAGAAACATGACTCTGATTATGACAGACAGTCCAAATTTGTTCTGAGCAAAACCAAATGTTCTTTTTAGGAAGTTCATAGTCTGCATTTTTCATGAAAAACTAGAAAGCATATTCAATCAGCCAACAAGCTGACACTTGTTTGCCTTTGGTGTCAGTGCCATGGACATTCAAGTTCTGTCATACTCAAGAAACAGAAATTTGTGAGGCTAGTTTTCTAGTAAACTAGGTAAGTGAAGAGGTCTGTGGAAGGATATGGGAAAGGGCTTTGACCTGCTAGAAGAGAGTGATGATTGACTCCACAAAGATAGTCCCATCAAGGACTAGACCTTCATATGTAGAATCTACAGCACAGGTCGAGTTCTGGCAACTTTCCTGTCAATGAACAGACCATGGCCTGATGAATTGGGCACACCTAATTGGCATTTATTTTACACATGGTTTCAAAGACACAGCATTATCTGAAGTGCCTGCTTCAGGTAGAGAAACAGCACACTGCGCAATTAAGATGGCAGAGCTGATATTACCACAACCTCACACAAATTGCTTAACATAAAAGTAGCAGGGTTAATTAAGGCTTGCTCTTCAAGTCCATGTTCTCTTGAGAATGTTATTTCACTTACTTATCTGTCTCTTTGCTTCCTTGTTCTTTTAGGCTTATGTTTCTTTTAAAACAAATATTCTTTCTCTTATCTTACCCTCACATCTTTCTAGGTAAGTTTTATTCAACAAAAACTATTTTGCTTCATTCATTTCTAAAAAATTAAAGAAAAATAAGAAGGCAAAATGATAAGGCTTTCTTTCTCATTCCTAAGGAAATTTGCAGTCAAGAGTGAGTTAGGCTTTGGAAGAAGTTAGGGAAGCTATTTAGCTGGTTTGAACGACTGAATGGGTGTGAGAGGCCAAGTCTACTCACTCTTCTGTCTGAAGAAAAGATGCTAATCTCTTTTGAGTATCCATTACAGTTACTATGCAAGAGCTTTACTCAATAATTTTTAGGATGTTGAGTCATTGTCAAAATTAAAAATTGAGGCTCAGAGACTTTTAGAAAAAAGCCCAAAGACAGCAAAGCCAATAAATTTTGGAGCTGGTTTCACGTTTAGTTAAGCCTGTCTTGCTTCACAGTGCTGAAGAAGATGTCTAGCAACAAACTTTGAATTAGAAAAGTACGTGTACTACATAATAGAAGAATTAGGTGGAACAAACCAATTTTTCCTCACTTGTATGTCAAAGGAGTTATTCAAAAGACACGACTTCCTCTAATTCCTCTCCACAATGAACATATCTAAAATCTAAAAGGCAACTTTATGATATAGTTGAGAAGTTACCTTTTCATTTCTTTTTCCAATTTTCTGATGGATGGGGTTTATAGTGTTGCTATGGTTGAACTTGAGAATTTTTTGGGGGGGTGTCACACCTGGTAATGCTTAGGGGTTTGGGGAGGCCCCACACCGTAGGCCTTCTCCCTAGCTTAGGGGGTGCTGGGAGGCTTGGCAGGCCCCCAGCCATCCCCATCTTTCTACTCTGGACTCCAGACCTTCACTGGGTGCCAGCCCAGGTGGCCAGAAGTGGGTACCAGGTGGACTCTATAGGGGTCCTCAGGCTTACCCCCCCCCTCCCTAGTCTATGGGGTAGGAACATGGGGAGGGCTGGCAGATATCTGGCTTTCGGTTCCTTCTTTGATTCTGGAGGCCAGCTCTTGCCAGGTATAAGGTTTGGGGAGGCCCCACACCGTAGGTGAGTAATGAGGGCATTGGTGGTGGGAAGGTTGCGCTAGTGAAGGCGGTGCTCTTTTTTTATAGCTGAAACACAAGTACAAACATGTTTGTAATCACGTTGATTAAATAAAGGTATTATTAAAAATATCCTGGCACACATTGTCAGCTTAAGACTGGTACTACTCACCTTTACAAGTGACAAGTTTGACTGCCATTCTGCCAACCAGGCATTCTTTCAGCATGGACTCATAATTGACCCATCGATGAACCTTATACAGGAAAAAAAATGATAGAAAGCAACGTGGTTAACTAAATAAGTATTGCTGTGAAAAGGTAAGAAGCAGACTCAATTAGGCAACTGATTGCAGGCAATGTGGATAGAGATTGCAAACAGGGCAGGATAGCTGCTGGAAAAATCCAGTGTAGTAGTAATAGCCTCAAGCACAACATAGTCATTTTCTGCTATTTCCTTTAAAGAGGAAAATGTACAGGGGACCAAATAATTCTTTCTGAAAAGAGAGAAGGAAAGCTAAGGTTGTCTGGGAATCTCTGTTTAGGACAGTATTAGAGTACTGTCTAGAGATTTCTCAAGATTCATGGCTCTCAGATTCCATGGGGTCTAAGTAAGATATTTGTCTTTTACCACAATGTGGACATATGCACTATCAACAGTAAAACTACTGATATATTAGCAGTATTAAATGTACTAAAATCATATCTTCATCAAATGACACAAAGAGGCAGAGGTTTCGTTAAGGAATATCCTTTGTGACTGAGATCTTGGGAAAATTTTTTTATTGTTATTATTATTACTATTGTCACAACTGGCATTGCTCAGGGGTCAAGTCCACAAAAACATTTCTGCAAAATAAGATGGTTGTCCAAATGAAAAAACACTTAAGTAAGTATTTGATTTGTAAATTTAACTAAACAGTTTTTTTAAGGTCATTCAAAGATGAAAGAATGAACCAAGGACCCATAAAGAAAGACAGGGATATCTGACAGACATGTCCTTAAAATGAAAGAAAAATAAAATTGTCATTTCAAAGAAAATAACTGAGGGCATTAGTTGTCAAACTTACTAGTAGAAATTAAATTAAAATCGTCCTAGAGGGCATCTTTTCAAAATTTTAAATTTTAAAATACCTGCCCTTTTTACTAAATAAATTAGGAATTTGCCTCAAAATATACCCACACAAAGATGCATGTACCAAGATCCCCATCATAGCACTATTTATTTTTAGAAAATATTGCAAACATCCTATGTGCTAAATTATAAAAGACAAATAAAGGAGCACCATAATATACTACTTACAAAGCACTACATAATCATTAAAATAATCAAAAAGACTCCATCAGAGTCCTTATTATATGTTCCCAAATAAATACACATTAATGTTGCAAATATATAAAAAATACATGTAAGAATAGATGGACACTTATTAACTGAAACTGTATTTCCCAAGTATATTGGTATATCTATATTGCCCGCCCCCCCTTTTATTTCTCCCAAGTATATTGGTATATCTATTAATGTACAAAGCAGATGTCTCGGGAGTTGGGTATAGTTCTAACAGCTACAAAATCACTCAATCAGAAAACAGGACTTTAACTCACATGACTGATGGGAAAATAAGTACTTTTATTTGTTCAAAACAAGATGCAAATTAAAAACATTTACCATGCAAATTATGGGCAAAAGCACAGTAGTAGGGCATTTGCCTTGCATGTAGCTGACTTTGTTTGATCTACTGTATCAGATATTGTCCCCTGAGCTTACCAGGAGTGATTTCTGAGCTCAGAGCCAGTAGTAACCCCAGAGTGCCACTGGGTCTAGTCCAATGCCCATCCCACCAAATTAAAATCAAACAACATTGACCTTGATAAAGTAATTTTGGGGCTTTCAATAGCAGAAAAACTAAGCCTCAAACATCTGTAAAACAAGGTGATAAAATAATTATCTTTTTTTTTTTTTTTGCGGGGGGGGGGGGGGGGGTTGGGTCACACCTGGTAGTGCTCAGGAGTTACTCCTGGCTCTATGCTCAGAAGTCATTCCAGGCAGGCTTGGGAACTATATGGGATGCTGGGATTCAAACCACCGTCCTTCTGCATGCAAGGCAAATGCCCTAACTCCATGCTATCTCTCCAACCCCTAAAATAATTATCTTTAAGAATACTAAATCAGGGGCCCGGGAGATAGCATGGAGGTAAGGCGTTTGCCTTTCATGCAAAAGGTCATTGGTCCGAATCCTGGTGCCCCATATGGTCCCC
>PVKC010001243.1:34982-52827 GCA_004027635.1 Crocidura indochinensis | reverse complement strand
AAAATCCTGGCATGTGGAGTCTTCTGGGAGCAGCCATTCCCTGTCTCAGTAGCTTGTGGATACAGATGGGAGGAATTTCTCCCACCCCACCACCCCAGGGCCCAATTAACCAGGCGTGGCCTAGAAGACCCGCCTGGTGTGGGGGGGCCTCAGTAAGTGGTCAGCTCAGGGGTCCTATGGCTAGCCATCCTGCCAGAGCCCCCAACATACCAGTAAAAACCACAAAAAATCCTGGCATGTGGAGTCTTCTGGGAGCAGCCAGTCCCTGTCTCAGTAGCTTGTGGATACAGATGGGAGGAATTTCTCCCTCCTCACCCCCCAGGGCCCAATTAACCAGGCGTGGCCTAGAAGACCCGCCTGGTGTGGGGGGGCCTCAGTCCCCTGGACTAAGTGGTCAGCCCAGGGATCCTATGGCTAGCCATCCTGCCCAGAGCCCCCGACATACCAGTAAAAAGCCCAGAAAATCCTGGCATGTGGAGTCTTCTGGGAGCAGCCATTCCCTGTCTCAGTATTTTTGTATTTTATTAATTAAAATATTCTAAGAAAAATTAACAGGGATCTATAAGTTGAACTAAGAATAACCAAAGACCCTATAAAGTTTATTGACTCTCCTAGGAGACTGAACCATCCACTGACGTTATTATCTCTTATTAAAGGATTGGACTCTGTTGAGTTGTATGTTGGTTGGCTATTAGATATACATTTTCTCTAAATATTATAATATATATTATATGAATTAGATCTAAATTAAATTTCTATGGAATGAGGGTGTCTAAGTGGTGCCAAAGATTTAGGGTCCATTCCCAGCAATATTTGGCCAACTGAGCCAGCAAGCTTAATGCTAGGTTTTAAGGATGACGTGTTGCTCAGTTTTGTGGTGTCATGGTAGACCACCATGGCTACCTGGGGGTCTTTAGGGTCACATGTGGTCATGTTCAGGACACTTCTATGACATCTAACAAGAAGGATGAGAAAGCATTTACTCAAATCCCATACTATTGTTAACCACAAAACTCCAATCCAAAAAAAATCTGTTAGACTCTTGCTTATTTGGAATTTGGAATTCAAATGACTTCTTTATGCTTTGACAAAAATTTTGAGAAGATAGGTGAGCATTATAATGCCTTTGCTTTAGTACATTATAGGACATTAGTCACATTTGCATTTAATTTTATTTTAACAATTATTTATTGAGTTTCCTATAAAGAGCCAGCCCCACTAGTATTTTGTTCATGATGTCCATTGTTGTTTTCCTCACTAGTTTATGAAGTCAATTTTTTTCCACTAAGGCTTATTCTATTTTGTATGAGAGTCATGTTGTTCATTTTCTTTTTTTTTTGAGGGAAACTTTGTTATATGTATTCTGAAAATATAATCATAAATGTTTTAGAGGCTTTAAAAAAACCAAAATATCAGAACTTGTATAGCTACAGGATCATCAGAGCTAGTTTATGAGCCATATATTTTTGAAGATTCTGATTCATTTTGATCTAAAATAATACTTTATAGCTTGATCATTTTCCATGGTTAGTAGGTATCTTTGTAAACTAGGTGCTGATTTTCTTTTCTCCGCTCAATTTTAGACTATTCTAAAGGATAGAAATTTGTTACTACTGAGGATATGTGGGAAAATAACAGTGATAGAAGATCTGAGGGAAGTTATAAAATAGACTTTCTTAAATGCTTTCTTCAAAGGTGGCACTTGGGAATACATCTATGGCTTCAGGCAACTATTCTGAATTTCTTTCAATTCAAATGACTTTTATTGAGTATTTACCCGGAAGCAGGCAATGTGATTAGACCTGGGGATATATAAATGAGTATCTTGTAGTTTCTGGATTCAGATACTTACAGCAGAACGGAATGAGAACAGTTGGATATGGTTCAGCACTATTGGCACATAAAGATGAAGAATGAGTGCAATAAGGGAGTGAGTTAAGTAGGCTACAGGTCATAGTCCATATTAAGGACCTTGAACAAAGTGTTAGCATCCTATCGATGCTATAATAAATGAGTATATACTTAGTGACTTAAAGTGGCAAATATAGTCTCTGATAGTCTGAATTTAAGATGTCTAAAGTGAGTGGGAACAGCTGAGTTCTTTTAATCAACTTTAGGGAAATAACTGCTTCCTTACCATTATTTCAACTTCTAAAGGCTGTCTGCATTCCATGGCTTTTTCCCAATCCTTTGATGTTCCAGTGACATTTCTTTTCTGCCAAACTATACTTGTCACAGACCCTTGTACTCTCCTCTTAAAATGCCTAGTGTAATTGTATTGGGACCACCTGGGTAATTCAGGATAGTCTCTTTATCTCAAGATCATTAGCTTAATCCTATATATATCAAAAATCTCTCTTGCCTTGTAAAATAAAATCCATAGATAATCAGAGATGAGGACATGGATATTGGGTGAAAGTCAGTCTGTTACAACTGTAATATATTACAGTTTTGGGGAAATCATTTGAATGTTGTGAGCATATGATATATTCACTTGGTGGTCTGGGGATCTATCCTGGTAATTCTTTATTAATTGGTCCCATAGTTCAATGCATGGAACTGAGGATGTGATGATGCTCCAGTTGTACAATGCTGGAGATTAACCTGATCGTGCAGTGATGCTCAACCATTTTCAGGGGTGCACTGATGAAGCATATGTAACATGCGGTACCACCATTGAACAGGATCAGCCACTCTCAAGGCCACTGAATTCTTCATTATATTTTTGATTTAAAAGATTAAATTATAGTTAATTTCATTTATTTACCATAAATGTTGACATTTATGGTCTTAACAGGTATCAAATTGACTCTGGTTTGGTGATAACCCCTGGAAGAAATATTCTGATGACTGTGTGGATAATAGACAAGAGAAGGAAAAACATTAAAGACAATGAGACCTGTGAAAAGGTTAACAATATGGAAGATAAATATCATTTTTAATACAGTCACTTTACTTATTGTTTAGCATCTTTTGTAAGCAGATGATGTAATTGATGAGGCCTGATGGCAGAGGTTGTTGACTAAATAGAGGTAAAGCATCAAGGACAGCTAAGAATGTAATCCTTAGAGAGGAAAATATTGGGACATCACAGTCCAAAATATGAAATGTAGTAAGAAGATTTGGTAAAACAAGACTAGGAATTTAGAAATTTCTCAAATAGAGATCTATATAAATTTTTGGCACTTTTAAAGGAATCAGAACAAATTTATTGTCAAAGACAGTTATTCTAACTTTGCCCATCAGGTGACTTTTGTGGTCACATGTGGGCATGATGAAAAAGGGGAGCAGCATTTCTTTGTGTTTATAAATAGATGTGGCTAGGAAAAGATTTTAAATACTAATCTGTGATCAGATAGAGGAGCTTGTTTTGTGATTTAAATGGATTTCTTATTTTATTAAGTGGTGGGGAAAATTGTCCTTAGAGAGTTTCTGTATAATGATGCATGCATTTACATTATAATGTGTAACAAGCTTATTAAAGGTAGTTGAAGGCTCAGATTGTGCACAGGAATGAGACAAAGTGAAATAGGAACAAAGGAAATAGGAACAAAGTGAAGCTACCAATTCTATCTGTTTATTCCTGTAGTTACCCTGCAGGTCATGGATACTGGGCAATTTTAGGACAAAGAATGGCACAACTATTTTATAGATATGTATGCCTCGCTTGACCTAATGTGATCCACTAGATAGGACATTGTTAGAAGAGCTAAGAGATCACCTTTATCAATAGTCAAGGGGTATGTTAAACCTATGTAAAGTGAGAAATTGTCTTCAGGTATGAAAAATCTATTAACATTCAAATAATTGTTATACACTGCTATTGATAATCATGCTTAGCTAATCATTAAACTTAATCCCTTGAGGGTTTATATGCCAAATTTATATCAATTTGGTTAAAGAGGCTGTATTTTGAGTTATATCAAACTTTGGGGAAAGTTCTTCACAGTTCCCTTTGAAATGGTGTGATTGTCATAAAAATGCTTTCAATTTTACATGGGGCTAAGGAGTTGTGGAACAGAACATTAACTTGCTCAAGATCCTGCCGCAGTTTTGGATGCAATAGTCACAGAAAAGACAATTCAAGTAATTGTCTTTGGCATGCCATTTCTTCAGCAGTGACAATTTTGAGTTAATATCATCAAGCATGGTAGAAAAGCAGCTGTCTTCATCTTTAACCAGTAAGATCTCGGGGCCGGAGAGATAGCATGGAGGTAAGGCGTTTGCCTTTCATGCAGAAGGTCATCCGTTCGAATCCCGGCGTCCCATATGGTCCCCCGTGCTTGCCAGAGGCAATTTCTGAGCATTGAGCCAGAAATAATCCTGAGCATTGAGCCAGGAAAAATCCCTGAGCACTGCCGGGTGTGTGGCCTAAAAACCAAAAAATAAATAAAAAATAACCAGTAAGATCTCTTTAAGGGTTTTAAGATGTATTCAGATATTGAGCATAAGCAACAAACCCAGAAGGGTAGAATATTAATGCATTGATACCAATGCTGCATTCAAGACACATTGAAGATGAGCCACCACCAAGACAGGTACATTTCTTTTTTTTTGCAGGGCCAGGGATCAAACTCAGGTTCTCACATATGTCAGGCATATGCTCTATTATTAAGCTACATCCCTAGCCCTTGGAAAGTACATTTCATCCTAACAAATTTAACCAACTGACTCATGAGGAATTTTGCTTGTGATAAAAGGAGTCTTTCAGCCTTTAATTACCCTGGTCTCTCTATTACTGATGTTTTTTAATATTTTTCTGTTCATTCATACCACACCACAGGGAAAAGAAGGAACATCAGGCGGAAACTAGAATTGGTCTTGGATTAAACCTCTAATTGCTGCTTGTAGGGGCTGAAGGGAGGAAGGGGAAAATGAGGTCTGGTTGTTATTTATTGTCCCGTGTTCTTGCTTCAGTCCCCAGCCTGGTCCATCAAGTGTGTCTGGGTTGGCTCCAGGGCACCTGGAAGTCTGTCTGGAATGAACTGAAATGTGAATCATGGAAAAATAAGACATCTCTTTCTGCTTAAAAAATGTGAATCTCTGCAAGACTGAATTTATATTGCAAAGAGGAAAATAGAATGTTTTAATGAGTCACAAAAGCTATTGCACTTACGTATATATCTATGTACTTTTAGAAGCCTATGGACTAGATGGAGAAGTGATTCATATAGCTGTTTGTCTGGATGATTTGGTGGTACAACTTCATTACCTCCCATTGGTACTTTGTTTCCCCCTGTAATTAGTTTGAAGGCCCAAGGAAGTTAAGAGTTTGATGAATAAAATTCATGCTGATAGAATTAGGAGATGCCTGCTGATTTTGTCTTCAGTAAAGTCAGAAAGTGCTTCGTTAGATATGGGTAGATAAAGTCAAACAAAATGATATAACAATTGAGTTGCCTGAAAAAATTGTATAAAAGATTTTTATGGGAGAAATAATGCGTGGTTATCTGAAATGCCTAAAACAGTTTGAGTTACCATCTTCTTTTCAGTCTGTTCCTTCTTACCTACTGCATTTATTATTAAGCACCTTGATATATTATAGGCACAGGCACATATACTTATATATTGTATTCTGATGATATAGCAATATATACAATAAATATGATGCCTACTACTCTGATATATAGAAAGTTGACAGTTCTATATACATAAGTAGAGTATTATGTATTCCAGTGGAATACTACACATATGGCACATGTATATAGTATATGTATATAAAATATACACAAAATGTATATATTTATATATATAGTAAATGGGGTCTTTATCTCTTCTGGTGGAGTCCTGAGCAAATGACATTTTACATGTTGACACCAGAGTGTGCCATCAGTGGCTCACATTTGATGGCTTAACACAACTTGCAATGCTGCCATCAATGTTTCAATTGAGACTTAAAGAGAAAGAAGAAAATAAATGGCCAACGGTGAGGTGGGTGAATAGAAAGTGTGCAAGAGGAGAAGGCATGGATAAATGATGGCATGGGCAGTCCCTTGATATGCCAAAAAATAGAGAATTTGGAGAGTAAGGAAATGTACCATTACTTTAACAGGAAGGTAATAGCTTTGATTTTATGGGAGCTATCTTGGCTTTCAAATGTACTGTTTTGTATGTATATAGTATTTCAGGGATGCTCGGCAGCTCTCAAAGACTTGCTAGCAGAGGATGACAGAACCAGATTGGTACCCTATAGAGATGGTCATATTATATCTCTGCTAAAGTCATATCTATATGGTCATATTTATCTCTGATAAAGTATAGAGAATGAGTGAGTGGTATAGTTTAATGTGTGTGTGTGTGTGTGTGTATGCGTGTGTATGAAAGAGAGAAGTGAGAAAAGAAAAAAGAGAAGAGAAAGAAAGAAAAGAGAGAGGAAATAGACAAAGAGTAAAATAATGGTGAATGATTTTTTGCATAATTGGCATGGACCTTGAAATGATCATATGGATGGATGAAGCAGACTTGGGTGTTCACAGGTAATTCCCAGCTTTGTCCAGTGTCCTGATTCAAATGATTGTGATGAGTAAATTTATCTTTCCTTCTTTTTTTTTTTTTTTTTGGTTTTTGGGTCACACCCGGCATTGCTCAGGGGTTACTCCTGGCTCCATGCTCAGAAATTGCTCCTGGCAGGCACGGGGGACCAGATGGAGCACCGGGATTCGAACCGATGACCTTTTGCATGAAAGGCAAATGCCTTACCTCCATGCTATCTCCCGGGCCCCTATCTTTCCTTCTTATAGTATGTAAGGACTGATGGGTCTTGAATATTCTAGAAATTTTCCGACCCTGGTAGCCTTTCTGCTTTGACAGTAGCAGAGATATAATATGACCTTTTGGAGGTAGTCATCACAGGAAATGCTTTAAGCATATGAGCTTTCTTGACCTTGGATCTTCAGCCACCTTCTTCTTCATCAGTCTTTTTCCCTCATGTTCTTTCTTCAGTCCTGAAGAATTTTGTGCCATCAGTATCAATTTGGCTTATTGAGTATGTGAACTAATTTGTCCTTGTCCTAGGAAATTCCGAGATTTTTCCCCTTTCCTTTCTGTTCTTGCCACAAGATTTAGCTTTTTGGAATTGGCCACAGACGTGTCTCTAGAAATATGAGTGGAAAATATACCTGCCAGTCTCCAAACTCTAGAAATTAGAAACATGTTACTTTTCAGGCATCCCTATAAAGAAGCCTTTGATGGGGACCGGAGAGGTGATAAGATGCTTGTCTTGCATGTGGCCTGTCCAGGTTCAATAGGTGGCACCCTGAACCCCTCTCAAAATGATCTCTAAGATCAAAGACACAAGCAAGTCCTGGGCACCGCTAGGGGTGGCCCCCATACAAGCAAACAAACAAAAAGAATTCTTGTGTGAAATGAAGAATCCCACCCTAGTTGTTGGATTTTCCCTCCCTGATCTGCCTCTGTGTGTAAAGTATGAGGACTTGCTCTTCTCTGCTATGTTCTATGGAGGACTCCATCATGGTATGTTTTCACAGGACTATCTATAACTGATCATGGACATTTAGCCAACCATACCCATGTTCTACACCTTGGCATTGCACTGGACTGAGCACTTGAGCACCCATTTTTATGTTATAATTGCTAGCTTTGGGCTTGACATAAAAAATAAATAATCATCAATTATGGAAGGAGAAAATTCTATGACATTTGTAGGACATAAAAAGAAAAATAGCAGAGCTATCTAGGAAGAAACTGAAGGTTAATGAAAAGGCAATGGGAAAGGAATGGTGCAAGCTCAAGTCCAACCGTGACTCAATTATACTGAGTATATTGCACTGCCCAGCTGCAGAGTCTAGGAGATGTGCTTTGTAGAGAACACAATTGTGTTATAGGAGAAGTAATAGAAGAGGACAAAAAGATCTGTGATTCAATTGTGTCTTAAACCAGTGGTCCTCAAACTATGGCCCGAGGGCCACATATTGTATTTCTTCCCGTTTTGTTTCTTCACATCAAAATAAGATGTATGCAGTGTGAATAGGAATTTGTTCATAATTTTTGTTTTTACTATAGTCTGGCCCTCCAGTGGTCTGAGGGACAGTGAACTGGGCCCCTGTTAAAAAGTTTGAGGACCCCTGCCTTCAACACTCAAAAAACTGTAAGAGCAATAGCTTTTAAATGGACATTCTGTCTTAATTTAAATTCACCACCATACACACCATATGCGTGTATGTCTGTATATGTGTGTGATTGAGATGCCAGGGTGAGACTCAAGACTTCACACCTGTGATATATGTGACCTATGGAATATGACACATAAGACCTTAGGAATGCCATCCTAAATCTCTAACTTTAGATAGTGACTACTGGTTAGAAGTAGGTTACAGAGATTCTGCATTTTAGATAAGCTATCTGGTGATGCCCACACCATGATCTTTGGGCCTCATTTTGAGCATCAAAACATTTTAAGCTATAGAATACAGGTGGCATATAGGAAGACTATATCTGATGAAATCTTT
The DNA here is from genome assembly GCA_004027635.1 of Crocidura indochinensis. Taxonomy (NCBI): domain Eukaryota; kingdom Metazoa; phylum Chordata; class Mammalia; order Eulipotyphla; family Soricidae; genus Crocidura; species Crocidura indochinensis. The sequence goes on along the minus strand of PVKC010001243.1, from coordinate 44,359 downwards.
CATCAGAAACCCTAGAGGATAGAAACTCACAGAGCACGGTTCTCAACTTGTAGTTCTACAAGGTAGCAGATGAATTCAACATTTTGGGATCTGGTTTGAACCTTATTTCTGTCCTTCCATAGGTGGATGACTTTCCTGAGTGATTAAATCTGTGTCACCTCATTGACCTAATAGCAAAACTAAAGTATTTATATTCTACTAGTTGTTACCTACATTCTCTTCAAAGAACTCAAATTATGAAAAATAAACCAAGCATCTATACTGTAATATTTCTCAGGACTTTGAAATGGTTTTGAGATGTAGAGGTGGTAAGGGACATTTCCCAACCAGAACAAACAAGAAATATATAATTTCTTTTTTTAATTAATATCTTTATTTAAAAACTTTGATTACAAACATGGTTGTGGTTGGGTTTCAATCATGTAAAGAACACACCCCTTCACCAGTGCAACATTACCATCACCAATGTCCCAATTCTCCCTCCTCCCCAACTCATCCCTGCCTTTATTCTAGACAGGCTTTCTTCCCTGATTCATTCACATTGTTATGCTAGTTCTCAATGTAGTTATTTCTCTAACTGCACTCATCAATCTTGTGGTGAGCTTCATGTTGTGAGCTGGAACTTCCAGCTTTTTAGGGTTAAGTTTATGAAGCAGTTATCTTCTGGGACCTCTCTGTTCTAAGAAGATTGATAAAGCAAGCCAAAGAGAGTAGAATTGGGGAAAGTCTGTAGCTGAGGAAGACATCTTAGACTCTAGTTTGGAGGGGAGAAATATGGTAAAATATGTTTGGTGGTGTGTCCATAAAGCAGCTCTACCTGGAACAGCTAAGAGGAAGTGGTCAGAAAAAACTCTATGGTCTATAGAATTGGACTGGACGAGAGTGTTAGGAGGAAGGAAGAATCATGTGGAATTCCCACACAGTGAGAAACAGAAGGCCAGGGGACAGTGCCATGTGTTCCCTTTTACATTCTGATTTAAATTCTACTGCTTGTTGCCCACAAACTAACAGCATGGCTCTTGCGTCTCTAGGGCATTTTACAGTGAAGCCACATATTTTCTGAAGTTGGGTCAAGATGGAGCATATGAAATTTCTCAAGTGTGAAATTTCACTTAACCCCATTAATGCTTATAACCCCCAGTAGGTATTGTTTATAATTCACTTCTAGTTACCAGCACATATTTGCATTTGCCAAATCTTTTCAGCTCTATCTCAAGCTAAGTTTATTTTAGGGAAGAAAATTTGCTTTCTTGTCAAAAAAACTGGGAAGCTTCAATCTCTTCCATCCTACTTTGAAGCTTTGCACATTTGGCTGTGACTCTGTGTGTGATGGCAGTCTGAGTTTTGTAATTCTGAAAAGAGTAAAACTTTTATTTATAAGAGTCCCTGCAGTTTACCAAAGGTCATAATGATCGAACTGTCATAATGATCTTGCTTTATTCAAGCAAGCTATGAAGCAAGTATCATTTATTTAGTCCCTGTCCCCTTGATTGAAAAGTAGAGATAGTATAGAATTTTATATGCTGATACATAGATATCTTCCTTCCTCTGGGACTTTCCCACAGCTTTTATATAGAGCTTTCATACATGGCTGGAGCTAAAAATACCAAAGCAATTATTTGAATTACAAGGATAAACCCATTTATGTGTAAGTGCAGTTACTGAACCATGTTCACGGTGTAAAGAGCCTGGTTGAGATACAGCTGGAATAACTTCTGCCCCCTCGTTTTGGTTCCCAAATTGAATTACACACCATGGTTTCATTTCAACACGCCCACCCACATACAAACTCACATTCGCAATAAAGTCACATGATTCAGCATGGGCCGTCACGGTAAAAATTTGTAAATGGCCTTTGACATTCTCTAATGACTCCAGTTAATATCTGAGAACCATCTGATGAAAGTCCAAGATATAAATCTTTTTGAGTGGTCATTCAAGTGTTCTCTTGGATGAAAATGAGTCCCTGAAATTTCTGCAGATGGAACTTTGTTCTGGCCACTAGTGAGGTCTTAATTAGTCTCTCATTCCACTTTACAATGGTGATTGGTTTAGAAATCAAGCTTTCAGATTATGTTCAATGGCTTTCAGTAAAAGCCTCTACTCAGAGCTTGTTTATTTTGCATTCATCTTTTCATTTGCTCTGTGAGCTCGGGATTTGGGCTCCACTTTTTTTTGGAGGAGAAAACTGTGGCTGAGAGACACTCAGCCACAGAGACTGAGTCCATTATCTCTGACCCCCGAGCTTGACTCTTCCAGTTGCTAAAAGGCCACTACCTCTCAGTAGTCAAATGCTGTCAGAGATTTTATTTTGCATTTTGGTTACCTAGATACAAATTTTTGTGAATTATTAAATCAGCCATCCATTTCTTAGAGCCCCTCTTCCTTTTGTTTCATAAAAATGTGACAGAAAAATGGATCATGAGAGAAAAGTTAAATAAGGACTCCTAAGATGATAATTTAATTTCATCATTTCAATGAAGAAATAGTAGCATTTGAGCTATGGGATGAAGCTATATATATATATATATATATATATATATATATATATATATATATATATATATATATATGATGAAGATTCACTTATAATAGTCTGGATACAGTATATAAGCAAACCAAAAACCAAGATCCATCAGGTTCTCTAGAGGTTTTTGAGGTGTCCTGGCTAGATATCTTCCTTCCATCCTCCATCTCTGGAAATTTATGGCATTTATTGGCATTTATTTTATTTCATTATTTTTTGGACAACCCCATGGCACTTGGGTTACTCCTGGCTCTGCGCTCAGAAATCGCTCCTGGCAGACTCTGGGGACCCTATGGGATGCCATGGAAAGAATCCGGGTCTGTCCCAATTTGGCTATGTGCAAAGCAAATGCCCTACCTCTGTGCTCGGGCCCAAATGTTGGCTTTTATGCTTCAGTTTTACCTTCTCAGGAGAAGCACTTTGCCTCACCCTAAAGTTTTTCCTGAAGGAGTCTGAGTTCCCTAAAACAATGTCCAATTTATGTCCATATTTTAAAAGCCTGGCTGGCTGAGGATTTTTCTGCTAGCACAGTCAGTTTTGACATGTCTCCTCTCAGGAGATGCCAGAAGCTCCGCTGTTGCTTTGCTCTATTGTTCAAGACCTAGAACTGGTCTAACATTCCAGGCTCCACAAATTTGACCTAGCAAGACATTCTATTCATCTGCCACTCAAATTCCTAGAACTGGTCCCGCTACAACCCAGGATTAGTTTATATTATTTTATGTACCTCTTACTGTCTTCACATGATTGTCTCAAAGTATTTTATAGCTCACTTAAATGATTTTATATAGCTCTCATTTTCTTTATGTGATTGGCTCAGAATATTTTACATAAGTTACTTCCTTCCCAGAATTACAAAATTGGCTCCATATCTCCTGCTTGTCCCTTAGTCCCAGAACTAACTAATCTCTATAAAGCAGAAACTTCCCTAAAACAGCCCAGAAATGTACTATAAGAAATTTTCCCCAAAAGTGCAGGACAGACTTCTTTCTGCACCAACATTGCGCTGTTTCTCTCAAGTCAATTACTCTCTGGGTCAATTTTTTGACCACTCCATGGGTTCTGATCCCCACTAGAGTTTGGGTTTGAGCAGTTTTAATCTCTTAAGCTCCTTCACTCCCAAATTGAACTCAGAGCTGGTTACCATATTAAGGGACTGCCAGAAATCTGCATTGGCCTGACACAATCCAAGTTTTCTGGCAGGTAAATGGAAATATTAGGTTATTTTTTTGTCCCAAAGTGGAAGTAGTTAATTCTGTGTTGTTTTAAGGAATGGTTCAAAGTTCCCATAAGGATAATAATCTCAGAGACAATAGAGTTAAGGGCCAGAAGGACCAGCTCACAACATGAAGTTCACCACGAAGAGTGGTGAATGTTGTTAGGAAAATAACTACACTAACAACTAGCATGACAATTTTTTTTTGTTTTGTTTTTTGTTTTTGGGTCACACCCGGCAGTCTTCAGGGGTTACTCCTGGCTCCATGCTCAGAAATTGCTCCTGGCAGGCATGGGGGACAATTTTAATGAATGAGAGAAAGAAGTATTATTTCTCTCGAATAGGAAGGGGTGGGAGAGGAAGGAGATCAAGGGGCATTGGTGAAGGGAATGTTGCACTGGTGAAGCGGGGTGTTATGTTTATGAATGAAACCCAACTACAATCATGCTTGTTATTATGGTGCTTAAATAAAGATTAAAAAAAAGATCCTGGGGTAGACGAGGTGGGCTAGAGGTAAGGTGTCTGCCTTGCAAGCGCTAGCCAAGGAAAGATCGTGACTGCGGTTCGATCCCCCGGCATCATAAATGGTCCCACCCAAGCCAGGGGCAATTTCTGAGTGGTTAGCCAGGAGTAACCCCTGAGCATCAAACGGGTGTGGCCCAAAAACCAAAAAAAAAAAAAAAAAAAAAAAAGTCCTATAAGGGAATGTCTCATAGCAGCTGATCTTGTAGAAGAACCCATCCTTGCTCAATTTACTTTCTGATCATGATGTTTCCAAGCCGCTTTCTCCTGAAAGCACTGTTTTCACCATCACTTTCACAAGAGGGTTTCAGGTTCTGTTTTTCAAAGACCTAAAACCCAAGATAAGATTCTGCCTAGGAAGAGATTGATGAAAGTTTAAAGCAGAGTTTTGTGACTATAGAGGTAGTGGAAAAGACACATACTGGACAGTCTCAGGTATCCGAGGAACACAGAGTGACATAACAATGAAATAGTATTTAATGGTAACAAACCCTGAGCTTCATATTACAAAACTGAGATTATCAAGCATTTGTGGGCTCTGGTATAGGGCAAGGAAAAGGTGGACTTGAAGTAACATAAGAACAGTAGAGGAGGGTCTTGGGCACTTAAGTGGAGGTAAAGTGTAGTAACTTTGTACAGCAGTGCCATAAACATTAGCACTGTTGTAATCATATTATCTAATACATATATATGTATTATATGTATATATATGTATATGTATATGTATATATATAGGGGCTATATATATATATATAGGGGCTTGATTTTAGGTACAAAATAGACATTGCTCAGGGCGTACTTCTTGCTATGCACTACAAATTACTCCTAGTGGTGCTCAGGGGACCATATAGGATGCTTAGGATCAAACACAGCTGTATCCAAGGCAAATAAATGCCCTAACTGTTTCACAATCACTCTGGCCTTTACATTTATTCTTTTTTAATATCTAAACAATTGTGATTTACAAAGTTATTTATAGTTAGTTTTAGACAAAAATGTTTTAGGACCAGTTCCACAACCAGAGCCCACCCATGCCATCCCCTATCCCCACCTCCAGCCTGCCATTGCCATCATAACATGTACCTTTTTTTTTTTTTTGGTTTTTGGGTCACACCGGCAGTGCTCAGGGGTTATTCCTGGCTCCATGCTCAGAAATTGCTCCTGGCAGGCACGGGGGACCATATGGGGCACCGGGATTCGAATTGATGACCTTTTGCATGAAAGGCAAACGCCTTACCTCCATGCTATCTCCCGGGCCCCAACATGTACCTTTTTATGTTTGGTTGTTAACAGTTTGTGTCTCATGACTTTATTGTTGTTGATTCAGGTTTGGATATTTAGTTCTGTCTTTTCTTAATACCACAAATGTACCTGAGACCCCTTTTCCCCACTCTTCAGTAATTTCATATGTGTCTTTCTTCTCCCAAACTCAATTTCCTTTTTTTTTCCTCCTTACTATATTCTGGAGCACAGGGTTTTCTTAGCAACCCCTATCAAGCCATTGCATTTCTTCATGTAGTTTTTCTTTTTTTATGTAGTTTTTCTAAATATCACTTATAACTGATATAATCTTATATTTATTCTTCTTTTTCTGGCTTACTTCATTTAACACAATACCTTTTAGTTTCATTCATGTTGCAGTGAATTACATGATGTCCAACAACAGACAAATAGACCATGAATATGTGGTACATATACACAATGGGATACTACAGAACTGTAAGGAATGATGTATTACATATATTCTTAAAATAAAAAGTTTATTTTTGTGCTCTGTTTTTACTTCTGAACTGTGGTTATTGTTTGGTTGTTGTCTTTATTGCTGTGGTGCTTTTCAGGGTTTTTGCTTGATTTATTTTGTATTATTGTTATATTTTTCTTTTTTTTCCCCCTTTCTACTCTTAAATTGATATTTATAACCTCTAGAAGGACTCCTCACATTTTTGATTGTTTGATTTTTTGCCCCCCCCCCCCATTTTTTCTTTCCTTCAAACAGAACCACATGACTTGAACCATCTGTTCTGCCTCACAAATTGAGGGGGAAATAATGAAGGGTACCAAGACCAAACAGTCATATGAAAATTGAACAAAAATAAAAAATGATCAGACTTAAATACCAAATCAAAAGCCAACGGCAGCAGAATAGATACCCAACCTATATAACAAGCTAGACACAGAGGGGACCCTTAAACTAGCAGCCCGGGGGTCAAAGGAGGGGACATAGGGTGCATGCTGGAAACAGGGTTGGAGGGAGGACAACATTGGTGGTGGGAATGCCTTTGATTCAATGTCATTATGTACCTAAAATATTACTGTGAAAGGTTTGTAATCTACTTTGGGCAAAATAAAGATTATTTTAAAAAAGTCTATGGGATTGAAAAGATATATAGCAGTCAGGGTATATGCCTTACATCGGTTGATCCCTGGTAGACATAGCATCCCACAAACACTGGCAGGAGAGATCTCTTATCACAGACACAGAATTTAGCCCGGAGCACTGCTGGGTGTAGCCTATAAACAACAGCAGGAATAATAACAAAAATAGAAGGTCTAAACCAGTGGTATTTTAATGCAGGAGTCAGGTTACATAGATGGTGGAAGAGGTTAAAGAGTCAGCTAGTGGACAGTGAGGCAATCCAGTGATTAGTGACAAGAGGAGGCGCTTCCGCCTCAGGCTGTCAGAGAGTGAGGAGGAACAGAGGGTTCACATTGGTCAGATAGAACCCAAACCACCTGGGGTGGATTGAAACTCAACTGTAGAAAAGATGCAGCAGAATTGAGACAGGAAGGTTCACTTGGTGGCCTTTTCCTCTCTGTAGAATTCTAATAACAGAACCTTGGTGACCAACTCCAGGAGTAAACTAATTAGTGAAGCTTCAGCAAAGTTTTATTTATTTTTTTCTTTTGGGGCCACACCAGATGACTCTTAGGGGTTACTTCTGGCTATGCGCTCAGAAATCGCTTCTGGCTTGGAGGACCTTATAGGATGCCGGGAGATCAAACTGTGGTCCATCCTAGCTTAATTCATGCAAGGCAAATGCCCTATCGCTTGCACAAGACTCCAGCCCCTCAGCACAGTATTAACAGTTTCAGATGTCCAGTCTGACTCAAAGTATTGGGCAGACAGTGAACAAGTTTTAAGGTTCCTTGCAGTGAATTTGACTGTTTTGTTAGCCATGAATTGATTTGTTTCCACTCTTTGACAAGAATATGTTCATTATTTTTGGCTTAAATAAGTTGCCCTTTACTTATAGGTTCCTTTTTTCTAATTCTGGTCATTTGGAGACTTTTTTTTCATAGTGCATGATCAATGATTTTGAATAGTGTTCCTTGTATCAACTCAAACTCTAAACTACTTGAAGAAAAAGGGTTCAGGACAAAGTGCTTTAAAATACAATACCAAGTATAATCAATATCCTACAATGAGGGGCTTAAGAATAAAGCAGAAGTAGTTTGTCTTTGACTGCTTAGTGCTCTTCTTCTATCCTGAAAGCACAAGTTTAATGTCAGATGCGGAAGTTACTCTCCCCATTATCAGATTAGAAGCATTCTGATCACTCACTGGAAACAAGTGTATGGGCTAAGATGGGACATTAAACAAAGTTTGTTATATTCACTCTTATCTTCTTCACTATCCACTTACCCTCTAATCCAAACCTCTGCTCTGTCAATACATCAAAAATGCACTTTTTTGTCTTAAGTTTCATATCTCTTTTGAGATCTCCATATATACATAACTAAATTTTGGGGGACTGCAGATAGATTACAGAAGTATGGACACCTGCTTTGCATATGACCCAATTGGGCCCAATTCTTGGTGCCTCAGGTATTGCTGGGAACAGTGCAAGGAGTGCTCTGAACACTGATGAGCATGCCCCCCCCTGAAAAAGACCCCTTTCAAAACATTTTTTTCTTCTAATTATTTTATTTTATCATAGGAAAGTCTCATAACTGAAAGTATTAAAGGAAGATGATCTTTCCTTCCAACCATAAGATATCTTTCAACTCACAGTTATCACCTCAACATAAGTGATAGAGAGTACCCTGTAATATGCCCTTTTTTAAATTGGTAAGCATATTTTTAGCAGAGCAAAATTCTACTAAAAACACCCCAAATTCCTGCCCTTAGAAAACATTAAGGAAAACATGTATTTTGCATTCAATATGATTGTTTTTTTTCCCCAAGGAGTTCCATTCGTCTTCTTGCATCTGACTATGTAATCGGTTTATTTACTATGTGTTGTTTTAGACCTCTTAATATGATAATGTTAGAAATTGTGGCCTTGAGAGATGATTGATGTATGAGAATAGCAATCTCATAAATGGGATTATTGCTCTCTTAACTATCCTGAGTTCCTTCACACTTCCTGTATAAGAGAACACAGAAAGAAAATAATTTTCTGTTTATGAACTGGAGAATATGAACTACCTTATTAGTGAATCTAATTACACCTTGATCTTGGACTTTCCAGTCTTCATAACTGTGAGAAATAAATATATATTATTTATAAGCTACTTAGTTTATGGTATTGTTATATCAGTCAAAAAGAACTAAGACATGTTAAACCAGGAACACTATTACTTGACCTTTTCATGATTAATAATTAAATATAAAGTGAAATTAGTAGATGTATGCCTCAAAATAGGTTCAGCTTTATAATCTTTTTAAATTAATTGCATTTTATCTTGCATATTTCTGAGTGCAGATTGCAATGTAAAATTTCTGAATCCATGTGAAGTTTTGCAAGACATGTTCATTTATGTGCTATCAAAGCGAGGCTCTCTGTAGTCAATACTTTGAAGATGAATAGGATAAATTTTAATTTTTAATATTTTTTGCATTTTGAAACACACAGCAGTACTCAGAGAGTACTCCCATTTTAGTGCTCAGAGGTAACCCTTGGTGATGCTTAGAGGATCACATTTCCTCAAAACAAGCACTGCAGGGACTGATATGATAGTAAAATGAGCAGGGCACTTGTCATGCAAAAAGCTGACCTAGGTTTGATTTCCAGCATTTCACATGATCCCCAATGTATTTCTAGGAGTAAATTTTGAGTGTAGAGCCAGGAATAATACCAGAACACTACTGAGTGTGGCCCCAGAAGCAAA
>PVKC010001243.1:0-34882 GCA_004027635.1 Crocidura indochinensis | reverse complement strand
AGAATTTCCAGTGCTTTTATTTTTAATTAAATGAGGATGGATCCTTCACTCATCCATTCTCTTTTTTAATTTCCGATGTTCAATATGATTAAGATGTGTTTCTGGAAGATATGTGCTATCGGGTTCTTGTTGTATCTGAAGTTTAATATATTTTCCTCTTTTATTGGACTAGTAAGGCATTTGACATTAAAAATAATAGCTTTGAATTTTTCTGTTGCTATTTGCATTTGGTAGAGGGAATATTAAAAATAGAGGGGAAATTTCCTTTAGATCTTTCTCTGAAGAGTCCTTTTGAAACATTACACAACAGAATCAACTCTTTAATCCACAGAAGCATAAAAATATATAATGAAAATATAAATTTCTTAGTGCCTAATCCAGGAAATGAATATCTGTTAAAGATATACAGTTACTAAACTTTTAAAAAGTGACTGAAAACTTTATCTTCCTTTTGTATTCACTCGAATTAACACTTGTATAAATTCTCAAAACAAACAAACAAACAAACAAACAAGCAAAACAAAACAGGTGATTGTAAGAAACTTTATGAAAAGTAATATTCTAGTTACAAGTCAGAGCTGCCAAGTGAGTACAATCTCTGAATAGTGCATGTACCATTACACATCTTGTCTTCTTTGTTTGTTTGATTTGTTGTTGTTGTTGTTGTTTTGTTTTTGGGCCATACCCTGTGGTGCTCAGGGGTTACTCCTGGATATGCGCTCAGAAATTGCTTCTGACTTGGGAGACCATACACTGGGGTATCAATCCACGGTCCGACCTAGGTTAGCCAGGTGCAAGGCAAACGCCCTAACCCTGCGCCACCCTTCTGCCTCACCCCTCCATCTTGTCTTTGGACAAAGACTCAGAATTGGACAGAACTTGTAATATTTTGCCACTAGTGGTAGGAAGAAGAATAAGTAAACATTTTGAGGGCTTGCCACTAAATAAATCAGTGTTCTGATGAAAATTGCAGACATGCTGGAGTCAGATGGACTAGAAATCTCATATAAAAGCAGCCTGGAAGGAGGCTTTCAGTCAAAGGTGAACCAGGTCTGTGCACAAGTATGCAGGTTTTGCATCCAGGAGGCCTGAGTTGGATCTGTGGTGCTGCTCTGCTGGGAGTGAGCCCCAAGCTCAGAGCCTTGAGTAATTTCCAGAACCACTGGGTGTGGTCAAACAAGGGTATTCCACACAATAGGTTTTATATCCCCTTATTTTTCCTTGTATATATCACTTCTATAACATCTGTGTGGCTAAATATCATGGCTCCAAATACATTCACAACCCCTTGGGTTAAATTATTTTTTAAATGTGGTCTCAGTTGTTTACAATAATATTAAAGTTATTATTATTTTATAGTGGCAGAAGACTAAAACAATTCTTCCACTAATATTTCCAGATATCTTAACCAGTAGGGTTTAAATCTTGATTTATTCAGCATCCATGTTATACACTTTATGCATTTATTTTTGTGGTAGCCAGTTTCTACTAGTGATGCCTAGCTTCTGGTATTGATACTGTTGTCTTATCACCTCTCATAATTACTACTTGGTCTTTGAACAGTAAAATATCATAGACCTGATTGCTTCATCTCTTTTGATTAGTGAGATGAAAGCTGTCTGAGTGGAGACTCCTACAATTTCATTTCACTTGTTCTAAAAAAATGAGGCAGCTAGAAGCTACTGTCCTAAGTTGCCCTGCACACAAAGTCTCATGGTCAAGACTCAAGGCCTATATGTTAGCATGGAAGTGAACTTTCCTATCCCATCCCAATCTTGATGACTCTGAGTCCTCATCTTCATCTTGGCTTGGATTTAAGGACATGAGATTTCAGCACAGCAAGACACAGTTGTTCCTGGATTTCTGATTCTCAGAAATCATGCTTACACACTTACACATTAAAGGTACATTTGTATTTTTAAGTACTATGTTTGGGGGATAATTTGGTATGCAGTAATAGATAATACAGTTTTATAATCAGCAAAATGGGAGTAATTGTACTAATGGAGATAATTTATTAAAATGCCAACAGAGTTAAATATTCAGTAAGTAGTGGTAACAATTCTTATTAGCAACCAAGTTGGTTGCTCAAATCTAGATAGTATAGAGTTTAATACTGAGATTTTTGTTTTGTTTTAGTGCTATCCTGAGCAAATCCTGGGTCTGAACTCAGTGATCACTCTTGGTTGGGTTTCCAAAGATCTAACTTGGGTTGGCTGAGTACAAAGCAAGCACCCAACACAGCTCCTTATATTGGATTTTTGCCAATGTCATTATGTACTTTTGTGTGGCTAAGTCTCTATTTAAGAAGCATGATTCTCTTCTTTCTTTTTGCCAGTCCTGCCTTGTCTCTTCACTGTTCCTACTAGAGGAACAGGGTTCAGTTAACTTACCAGCTAGTGTTTTCAGGTCCTTGATTTGGTTTATCAAATCAGCCTAGACATTCGGCCCTTAGAAATGAAAGTATGATTTTACTTTTACAATTTTTTTCCCCTTTTACACTTTTACCATTAATTTTCCCCTTTTTTTGGAGGGAAATAAGCTGCAGAGAAAGTCAGACAATGGAAAAGTAAGAATCTTGGAAAGAGTGAAGGAGGGATCGGTTTTGTGAAATTTATTTTAGTAAAATGGGATAAAGGTGGTTTGTTCTTATTCTAATTTATCATGATTCCCTTGAGTGTGAGTTTTCAGCTTGTAACTTAATGTTTATGCCATACTAATTTTCTTCCTTTTGGGATGGTAAGTACTGCTACTGAAGCATTTATCAGAGAGGTACACCTGCTCTTTTAAGTTTTTCTGGGTTTAGTTTGGGTCTAAGCAACAGAAATTGTAGGATAAGGGAGGAAAACTTATATCCATGGCCAGTGATAATAGACCTTGATAATCAATGGCAGAAACACTTGTCAGAATGTCACTTGTGGATATCACATCTTTCAGCCACATTATTTAAGCCTTCATAGTTATTTGTGCTATGGATGAGTCAATACCCTTTGACAAATGTATTCTTTTTCCTCCAAAGTTAGAGATTTAGTCAAAGGTGGTATTTGCTTTAGGGGTATATAAGATGAACAAAATAAGTTCTTTCACAGTGCAGTCAACTAAAACACTGAACAATCACATTATTTGTTATTTCTCTCAAGAATAAAGCTAAAAACCAGGCATGTAACTTGAATAGTAATCTACAAATTGATAGTGCTTCCTTATGATCATTGACATTTTGTTTAAGTGAGTGAATGAAAAACAAATACCACAGATTTTTGGAGTTAGTAAATTTATTTATCTATGAGTGCACCATTTTTTCCATTCATTTAATTTTTATTTTTTTAATTATTAAAGTATAGGCAACAGGATTAAAATAGTATTAATGTTTTTAGTATTGATGTACAGTTAACAAAAACCACCATCACCAGGGCCAGAGTGATAGCACACAGTAGATAGCACTGTCTTGTATGAAGTGACCTAGGACAGACTTCGGTTCAATTCCCAGATATATTATATAGTCCTCCAAGCCAAGAGCTATTTCTGAGCACAGAGCCAGGAATAAACCCTGAGCATCACCAGGTGTGACCCCCAACGCCCCAAAAATCACAATAACCAAAGGGACTTCATCAGTGTTATTAAGTTACTTTTAGTCCCACATTACATCCCCTCTTCCTACTTGCTTGGTAATCTTAGTTTTGTAATCCAACTGAGATTATCAATCCAAGTGTTTATCATCATTCAACACAGGCTGTTTGCCTATTTTGTTTCTCTGTATATCAGAGATAATTAAGGTCATCTTTTATTTTTCCTTTTTTCTCTAATTTATTTCACTTAATATGATACCCTCCCAAGTTGTAGCCATATGGAAAGATGTTCATTGTTACTTTTTATTATGGACATGCTAATGAAAATAACAATGATATATTATTGTATTGCAAATGGCATACATCAAAAACACTGGAAATGACCAGTATTGGTAGGGATTTGGTGGAAGAGACCCTTTTTCATGGACGATAGGAAGTTTGTCTGGTCAGCCTCTATGGAAAATTGTACTAGCATTTCCAAAAAAATGTAAGAGTAGAGCTTCCATATGACTCAGTGATCCTAGTTCTTGGCATCTACTTCCAAACAAAAAACATTAACTTGAAAAATGCATGCTCATTTCAGTGCTTATTATAAATGCCAGGGTATGGAAACAACCCAAATATTCAGTGACAGATGAGTAAATAAAGATATTATGATATATTGTGTAACTGTTAGTAAAAAAGTGACTCCGTGTTTGATTTTGTTATTTACTTCAGTTAAATACATTTCAGTGAATCACATTAACTGCCTATATAGGAATCTTATAGTTTCCCACGTTTTCTAAATTTTGGTTATCAGAGATAACTTTGGAGAACTCTTTCTATAATAAAAAGCAGGTTTAACAGAAATAAGCTTAGAGAAAAGATCTGCAAAATAGTGACCAAGGGGGCAAAGATGTCTTCATTCTTTCTATGGCGTTGTTGATAGATTTAGAACTTGATCATTTGTCTTTGAATAGTCATCATTTTTTAAGTAGAATATTAAAGTTCTTATTTTCTTGATTTTTTTCTGAGTCATAGCTTAATCATCAGCAGTGAGATGCTTGTCTTAGGAATAGGACAAACAAAAATGAGTAATATGAACCTTTGGCCTGTATTGAGCAAAATAGTTTAAATTTAGTTCTTAAATCTTGCTGTGTATAGCATATTGATTTGCTAATGAAAAGTTCAATGTGATATTAGAAACAGTGTCCAGCTAGCTTTAAGCATCAATAAATTTCAAGATTATTTTAATTAACAAACTCACATTTAATGATGTAGACTAATCTTTGTCAAAGTATAGACATATTGCCTTATATGAATCTCATGTAATAATTCCTGAAAAGTAGATGCATTTAAATGCCTCCTTTGTATAATGTATTTAATTTTGTTTGCTTCAAAAGTTTGACATGAGGTGCTCTGGGAAATGGAAATACATTTGTTTTTTTAATAAATTACCAAGACTTTTATTTCAAGTGGTTCCTAGAGAAGGAAATTACAGGACAGTCATGGATTTGTTTTGTTTTAGTTTTATTTTTTGGTTACATCTGGTCTTGCTCAGGGCTTATTCCTGGTTCTGTGTTCAGGATCACATCAGGCAGGACTCAGGGAACCATATATGATGCTGGATCAGTTATGTGAAAGGCAAGTGCCTTCCCTAATAAATCATATCTCTGGCTGCAGACATACATTTTATTTTACTTGTTTTTAAAACACATCTGGCAGTGCTCTGGGGCTACTTCTGGCATGATGCTCTGGAGTTGCTCTTGGTGCACTCAAGGAACCATATAATGCTAGAGTTCAAAAACCTGCTTTTGTATGCAAAACATGTAACAGTTCTTTGAGTTATTATTCTAAGAAAGTTGTGTTTTATAGAATAATTAGAATAATCAGTAAATCTTATAATTAATTATTGAAATTACTCATGAAAAACAAAAAAGAGATGTTATACCAATACCAAGGATCATGAAAATATGAGACTATTATAAATTATTATATGCCAATAAATTGAAGAATATAAGAGATGGATAAATTCCTAAAAATATAAAAACTTAATTCTAAATAATGAAGAAAATAGAGAACCTAAACAGGCAAATTGCTAGTTTTCTGCATCAGTAATAACTTTTTCCTAAGAAACAAAAGTCTAGATCTAAATAGCTTCATTGGTAAATTCTACTCAACAGTCTTATTTGTTTTTGTTTTGAAGTCATAACTGCTGATACTCAGGGCTTACTACTGGCTTTGTACTTAGGGGTCATTCCTGGTGGGCTTGATTAGGGGGGCTTGGAGTGTCAAGGATTGAACACAGGTTGACCATATGCAAGATAACATGCAAGATAACTATCCTGGGGCCGGGCGGTGGCGCTGGAGATAAAGTGCCTGCCTTGCCTGTGCTAACCTAGGACGGACCGCGGTTCGATCCCCTGGTTACCCATATGGTCCACCGTGCCTGCCAGGAGCAACTTCTGAGCGAATAGCCAGGACTAACCCCTGAGCGTCACTGGGTATGGCCCCAAAACCAATATATATATATATATATATATATATATATATATATATATATATATATATATATATATATATATATATATATATATATATATATATATATATATATATATATATATATAAAACTATCCTACCTGTTGTATAGCTCTGTATAGTCCCTCAAGATTTAAAGGAGAATATTAGCAAATTCTTTTCAAACTCTTCCAATATTTAGAACAGGAGTTGTTAACTTTTTTGTTTGCTTGTTTGTCTGTTTTTCAGCCACACCAAGAGATTACTCCTGGCTATGCTCTCAGAAATCGCTCCTGGTTTGGGGGGCCAATATGGGACTCTGGGGGATCGAACCTCAGTCTGTCATAGACTAGCACATGAAAGGCAGACACCTTACCGCTTGTGCCACCACTCCAGACCCTGGAGATGTTAACTCTTTTTTATTTAAAAATATTTTTATTAATATCTTTATTTATACAATTTGATTACAAACATGATTATAGTTGTGTTTCAGTCATATAAAGAATACCCCCCTTCACCAGTACAACTCTTTAAGTCATTTTCTGAGGTCAGCCTTATGTTGATAGTAAAAACAGAGGAAAGGAAACTACAAGAAAACTATAGATTTTCTTTGTAAGAAAACTTCAGATCATCCCCAAAAGAGAGTAAATTGAAATCAAGATCACATTAAAAGTATAAAACACCACTATGAAGCAAGATTTATCCTTAGAGTAGAGAGGGATTAATATCCAATGATTAATGTGATATACATCACATAAGCACAATAATGGGCAATATAATAGAGTCTCAATAAATACAGAAAACTTAGTGACAAAATTCAACTTTCATGACAAAATTTCTCAGCAAAGTGTATATTGAAGGAATGTACTTTAGGAGTATCTTGATCCATTGCATTTTTATGTAAAAATAACAACTAGCCAAAGACAGTCAAACATGAGAAACAGTTTAGAAAACTGAGCTTATTGTTGCAAGAGCTTGGGGGTAAAGCTCTTCTTCTTGGGAAGGGGGTGATGGCACTGAGAAAAATGGTGGAGAAGTGGGCACTCTGTTGGAGGATGCAGCATTGGCACACTATAATTTACAGTATTGTAAATCATGGTGCCTCAAACTTTTCTTGGTTAATATGTTATCCTCTTCTTATTCTCTACACAATATATATTTATATTTTGTGGGATTATTTTGGTTTGTTTTGGGACCAAACCTTGCTGGAGTTTAGCCCTGGGTGAACAGGCCTGAAGCAGGGGCACTTTTGAGGATTAAAAAACAAAACAAAGCAAGACAGACATGACAGAGGAAAGCATGGGGTTAGGGGCTCCCAGTCTCAAGGAATGACCACCCTGTTTATCCTTCATGTACAGTATTTATGGTTCAGGGACAAGCAACATGAGAGGAAGGGTAGATATCTATCTAATGCTAATCAAACCTATATGGGTCTTTCCATCTCAAAGAGGGATGTGTGAAGGGCAAAAGAAGCTAATATAAAGTCCCTGTAGATTGTATTCCACCAGGAAAGATAGCAGATAAAAGAGTGAATGCAGGACCCCCATTAGCAAATCTATGCTACCTTCAGGTAATTCAAATTAAATATTCTTAAATTATCTCTTACCACCAATCTCTTTGAACTATCTCCTCTCTTGGCATATCTCCTCTCCTCAACTTGAGCATTCTTCATGTAAGCATTTGCTCCAGTCCTTTGAGCTATCTCCTACTGTCCCCAATTTGTATTTAATTTTATTATGGAGTAATCAGTTTCATTTGTTTAGGTTTTCTTTAATATTTTTAAATTATTTAATTAATTTATTTTTAGTAATATTAATTTTAATATTATCAAATTGCATTTTCTTGGTTTTCATGTTACATTTCTTTTTTCTTTTTTTTTTTTTTTGGTTTTTGGGTCACACCCAGCAGTGCTCAGGGGTTACTCCTGGCTCCATGCTCAGAAATTGCTCCTGGCAGGCACGGGGGACCATATGGGGCACCGGGATTCGAACCAATGACCTTTTCCATGAAAGGCAAATGCCTTACCTCCATGCTATCTCCTGGGACCCTCATGTTACATTTCTTAAAGTAAATTTATTAAAAGAAAATGCATCATAGTTGACATAACTGATCATAACACATTTGTTTCAGGATGACAGGAAACAAAGTTATCAAAAATATAAAGAAAGCAGGAGATCTAAAATAAAAACAACAAAGAATTGGAAAAGGAAAATGAAAGTTCATTAGCAGATATGTTTGTGACAATCAAATATATCTATTAATGATCTTTCCTTTTCTTTAATTTTAAGTAATATTTTATATTTTTATGCAGAATTCTTTTTTTATTTTATTTATTTATTTATTTATTTATTTATTTATTTATTTATTTATTGTTTTTGAGCCACACCTGGTAACACACAAGTGTAATGTTGCTCTGCACTTAGAAATCACTTCTGGCAGGCTTGGAGGATCATATGGGATGCAGGAATTAAACCCGGGTCAGCTACGTGCAAGGCAAATATCCTACCCACTGTGCTATCACTCTGTCCCCTTGTGCCAAATTCTTAAATATATTTCATTCATATTCGTATTTTGACAGCATTGCAAATAATACCTTTGTAATTTGTCTGTTTTTTTTTTCAAACATTTGTCATTTTTGAACTGTGACTACTAAGATCTGTAAATAAGTTTGGTTTCAAATATTAAACTTCATTCATAAAAAGTGATAATTTTCTCATTATTATTTTAATTTTTTTTATGATTTGATAATTTGTTGCCTGATAAATCATTTCTATTTTTCTCTGTGGTCTCCCAAGTATATTTGAGGAGATTCAGGTGTCCAAGAATTCTAGAGATTCTTGGCCACTTGGGTTTAACCAGAGGTTTCAGTGTTGTGGTGATGCTCTGGCCTTATGCGTCACCTCTGGTGGGGCTTAGAGGTCCATGTGGTGCTAGGAATCTGAACTCTGCCCCTGACCCCTAAGTATCTCCTGTGCCCAGTATATTATTTTTCTTTTTTTTTTTTTTTTTGGTTTTTTGGGTCACACCCGGCAGTGCTCAGGGGTTACTCCTGGTTCCATGCTCAGAAATTGCTCCTGGCAGGCACGGGGGACCATATGGGGCCCCGGGATTCGAACCGATGACCTTTTGCATGATAGGTAAATGCCTTACCTCCATGCTATCTCCCGGGCCCCTATTTTTCTTAAATATTTTCTTTAACACAAAAATCGCATTACCTGCAAAGCTATATACATTTTCTGACCCTCCCCACCCTTTTCCTTTAGACCACACCCACAGCCCCAAAATTATATTTTCTTTCAATTCTTAGCTGTGAACCTTTTTCTTGTCTTAAAATGTATTATCTAGGTTTCTAATAAGTCGAGACTAGAAGTAACAATATATTTTTATGTCTTATTCCTATTATTAGAGGGCAAGTTTTCAATATTTAATATTTAATTATCATGCTGGTTATGTATTTCATGTGACTAACTTTAAAATAAGATGAAGGAAGACTATTTCTACTTTGTCTAATGGATTTTTTTAAAACTATGTGAATTGTATTGAATTTTCTTTAATGTTTTTGTATATCAAAATTATAATTAAATTAGCTAATTACATTAAATACATTACATAGCTATTGAAAAACACCATGTTTTTAGAAACTACTGAGCTTGACAAACTTTGTGCTATAAGTAGAAAGTTTAGTTACTTAATTTTATGCAAATTTCAAGATATTTAAATTAAGTCAACATTTAAATAATTTTTTTTACCATACTGGGTGGTGCCCAGGGATTATTCTGTACTCTGTACTCATGAATCACCCCTGGTAGACTTGGTTGATTATGTGGGATACCAAAATTTGAACCCAGGGCAACTGTATGCAAGGCAAGCATGATATACACTGTACTAGCACTCAATAATTAAACCTCAGTTATTTCTCTTCTATTAATTTTTCTCCTTTATTCCCATTTTTGGGGGGTTGTATCAGTTTATTCTTTCATCTTTTTGCTCATTTAATAAAAATATTAAAGTAGACTTCTTATTTTACTTGTCTTCTTAGAAATTGCAACATCATTGATTCACTGTCTACTATTACTTGGTATACATGTTGCTTATTCTTTCCTACCTCCATGTGAGGGTTTGTAGAATCTTGTTATTGAAAATATGGCCCAAAGAAAGGTACCTTTGGTATTGCCTGGATGTATTTTATAGTGAAGAATATATCAGATTGTCAGTTCAATAAATCCATAAATTAGCAAGATCCTCAGATGTTTCAGAGGCTCGTTATAGCCTAGAATACTTTGTATAAGTCATATCTCATTTATATGCCATTAGATGTATGCTTTAATTTAATTTTACTTATTTTTCACCTCCAAAATCCCACTCAATAGACTTCTAGTGATTGTCAGGCAATTGGGTGTGTGGTTCACTGTAAGAGCCCCAAGGCTGTTATGCAGTTCAGATTCAGTTGTTCTAGGGACTTCTGTGGTTGGAGCAGAAGTGCTCAGGGCCTTCCATGCAATGCTTGGGAACCTTCATGTTATCAGGAATTAAACTGAAAGGAACACATCCTAAGTTTGCTCCCTTGTTTTAGTTTTATATACATTAAACTCTATGCATGTTGTTGTTTATGTAGTTTATTCATTATGTTTACCTGTGTATTTATCCTTTTCATTGATTCATGCCTCCTTTCTAAAGAGGGGCATGTTTCTTCAACATAGTCAGCTTTCTTTTGTATCTTCTCTCATTGTTGCTTTATTCTATTTTTAATTTATCTAAACAAGACTGCATTTTGATAGAACACGAATTTGGGCATTTATTTTAACTTTATTTTCTCTGTCTTTTGTTTCTCATCTTATTTTTCACTGTTGTGTCTGCTATTTCTTTTTGATCCACACTTCTGGTCACTATTTTCTTACCCCATAGATTCAACTTCTTTTTGAAAATTTTAAACCTGTGCTGTATTCAATAGAACACACTGAGCATAACTAGAGCCAGTAACTGGCAATTATGTCAAACAACACTTTTCTATCTCTTTCTCTTGACCATTATTAGTTTTTTTAAACTTTATTTATTTATTTATTTATTGATTTTTGGGGCCACACCCAGTGAAGCTCAGGGGTTACTCCTGGCTTTGCACTCAAAATCACTCCTGGCAGTCTGGAGGATGGTTTGGGATGCAAGGAATAGAACCGATCCCTCCCAGGTTGGCCACATGCAAGGCAAACGTCCCACTGCTGTACTATCTCTCCGGCCCCATTACTAGGTTTTGTTAATTTTGCTTTTTTAGTTCTATTTTTGAGCCATAACTAGTTGTTGTAAGGAGTACTTTATACTTTATACTGACTTTATACTTAGGGATGGTCTTTGCCTTGTATGAAGTCAACTCAGATTCAGTCCCCAGCACTGCATGATTCCTTTTGAGTTTAGATTTAGGAAGGAGATCTGAGCATTACTGGCCATCACACCCAAACTAAAACAAAAATGCATATTTGGTATATATATTGAAAGGAATAAAATATATGGGGTAGTAATCAATACAGTTGAAACATAAAAGATTAATGTATGTACACATAAAACATACTACTCTTTGTGAGTTTTATATATCTTAATTATATCTTCTTCACTTTATTGTTTAAGACACAAATGATACAGTTATTTTTTGTGTATGTTTGTGTGTGTTATCATGCTTCATTCATCCTATTCTCTTGCTAATTATTTTTCTTAGATATTGGAAGTTCATGAAAATAGTTCTATGAAATATAAAACTTGAAGACTTGGCAATTTTCTTTGGCCTCTAGTCTGTGGTACTTGTGTTCTTGCTGTTACATGGTGAAACTTCTATAGTCCTTCAGAAAACAAAATCTGAAAGTGTTCCTAACGATGATGGGCTTTTAAGTGTTTAATATGCACCCTTATTGGCAGGGCTCATCTCATTAAATATATAGGTGTTTGGTAAGTTATATTTTCCATCTGATATTCCCTAATTTTTTGAGGGGTTTCACACCCAGCAATGCTGAGGCATCATGTAGTAGGACCCACAAGGTGGGACACTACTGCTTCTGCATGCAAAGCATGCGCTCAAAATGTTTGCATCATCTCTCTGGGTCCGGAATTCCCCTCTTAAACTCCATCTTATGTGTTCTTCCTCTTTTGTGATTAAGGTTTCAGTTCTTTTTCATTGAAATGACAGAAGATGAATACTAATATTTAGGCATAGTAAATATGTATCTGGGTATATAGCTCCTGAGAAACAGTTTTGCCTTCCCTGTGCATGCTGGGATATTCCCAGCTATATCTCCTAAATGTGGAACAGCAGGGCATAAGATATGAAGGCCAGTGTACTCCACAGGAGATGGGTGAGCATGAATAACTGTCCATTGCCTCCCGCTGTGCTCTTTCTCCTAAAGAATGAATTTAGCCCTTGCAAAGCATAACCATCTCTCCCCCTGCTGAGACTCCCATCTCCCTATCAATTTTCACATCTGGTCTTCTTTCTTTCTACTGTTCTAGCCCATCCTTTGCTGTTGTAATATTTCCAACAAAGGCACACCAAATTATGATGATTTTTTTGACATCTGCTGACAAAAGGGTTCAGATATCTGACTTATGCACTTATTTGATTGGTATAGTTATGCATCTTTGCCTCTCACCTTTGAAAATGGTAATTTTTAACAATTTTAGTGTTTCCCAAGGAAATAAAATGCTCTCAGGTGTTGAATTGAACTCTTAGAAGAGAAGTCAAAACAGTCTCGTTAAGCAGTTAAGTATCAAACACATTTTATGTGGTCGGTTCACAGACTATTATAAAACTTTACTTGATTTTACTTTTTATTATTTTTTGGCCTTGATGGGAATCACAGAATCTCTGTCTTGCCGTCTGTCTATATTTCCACCTCCCTTTCTAAAGTTATATCTGCCTGCCCCCTGAACATTAGTGAGTCATCTTTAAAAATATATTCTAGAATTGACTGACTTGGTTTTGGGAGAAGAGATTTATCTCTTTGGTAGGATCAGAAATAAGTGAATGGATTCAGAATGGAAGAATTTAATTCATTGGGATTTTTTTTTGAAGCGGGGGTACTTCTGGTAGGTCAGGGTTTACTTCTGACTTTGCATTCAGGAGTCACTCCTTTTGAATTCAGGGGTCATATGGAGTGCAAGGAACAGAATACTGGGCATTCACATGCAAGGCACATGTGCCTTACCTACTGTTCTATTGCTCTGACCCTGGGATATTTCTCAAAAAGACCGTCTAGTAGATTATTGCAATACTGTTTCTCTCTTTTTCCATTTGGGTGATATTCATCTTAGCTCATGTGGGTAGATGACAAAGTCCAGCAAGAGTTGGGATGTTAGTAGAGCTGGTAACAACTTCTTCCTCAAAAGTCTTTTTCTCAACTCCCAATTGACTTTTTTTTTAATTACTTATGACAGTAATTACTTTTATTTAATTATTTGCCTATTTCTTACCTAGCTCTTCTTCTGTTTTAACACTAAGGATATAAAAACTTGATTTCCTAGCATTTAAGGCAGTGCTTTGTAAGAGAAGATTCTCAAGAAATTTTATTCAGCAACTGAAGGAAATAGGAGAGGAGTGGTGCAAATTCACTCTCAATTTTCTGATAGCTATTATTTCTGTTTTGAATTGCTGGTGTTAAGTGGATAGGGAGCCTCCCATACTACCCTGCTCTTCTGTCTTGATGCCAGTTATGTGCAGGCTGATGGCAATGTTTCTGAAAGGGCAGGGAGAAAGAGAGGTGAAATCTCTTAAGGAGGCATCACGTTCACTTTTCTGGAAAAGAGATGCCAAGGCATTTATCATAGTCCAAGCAGTATAAAAAATAGACTGGGGGCTGGAGAAATAGCATGGAGGTAGTGTGTTTGCCTTGCATGCAGAAGGATAATGATTCGAATCCTGGCATCCCATATGGTCCCCCGAGCCTGCCAGGAGCGATTTCTGAGCATAGAGCTAGGAGTAACTCCTGAGTGATGCTGGGTGTGACCCCAAAACAAAACAAAACAAAAATAGACTGGAGGTTGCACCTGGAAACAAAGAGTTTCACTGTTACTAATGGGTGATGTGTCAAAGGAAATAGTCCCCAGGATATAAGAGCCACCCACTGAGTGGGAGAAACTATTCACCCAATACCCATCAGATAAGGGGCTAATATGCAAAATATACAAGGCACTGACAGAACTTTAGAAGAAAAAAACATCTAATCCCATCAAAATATGGGGAGAAGAAATGGACAGGCAATTTGACAAAAAAGAAATACAAATGGCCAAAAGGCATTTGAAAAGATGTTCCACATCACTAATCATCAGGGAGATGCAGATCAAAACAACTATGAGGTACCACTTCACACCACAGAGATTGGCACACATCACAAAGAATGAGAACAAGCAGTGCTGGCGGGGATGTGGAGAGAAAGGAATGCTTATCCACTGCTGGTGGGAATGCCTTCTAGTCCAACCTTTATGGAAAGCGATATGGAGATTTCTCCAAAAACTGGAAATTGAGCTCCCATACAATCCAACTATTACACTCCTAGGAATATACCCTAGGAACACAAAAATACAATACAAAAATCCCTTCTTACACCTATATTCATTGCAGCACTATTTATCAGAGTTAGATTCTGGAAACAACCAGATGCCCTTCAACAGAAGAATGGCTAAAGAAACTGTGGTACATATACACAATGGGATATTATGCAGCCGTCAGGAGAGATGAAGTCATGAAATTTTCCTACACATGGATGTACATGGAATCTATTATGCTGAGTGAAATAAGTCAGAGAGAGAGAGAGGAAAACGCAGAATGGTCTCACTCATCTATGGGTTTTAAGAAAAATGAAAGACATTCTTGCAATAAAAATTTTCAGACACATAAGAGAAAAGAGCTGGAAGTTCCAGCTCACATCATGAAGCTCACCACAAAGAGTGATGAGTGTAGTTAGAGAAATAACTACATTGAGAACTATCCTACAATAAGAATGAACAAGGGAAGTAGAAAGTCTGTCTAGAGTACGGGCAGGGGGTGGGGTGAGGAGGAGGGAGATTTGGGACAATGGTGATGGGAATGTTGCACTGATGAAGGAAGGTTTTCTTTACATGACTGAAACCCAACCATAATCATGTTTGTAATCAAGGTGTTTAAATAAAGATATTAATTAAAAAATTCAAATTCTTTTCTTTATCACTACTCTGGTTAGGTGCTTGCCTTACCCTAGAGCCAGCACTTCTTGTGACTATAGCAGGTTGTTTTGGTGTTACATATTTTGTCTTTGTTTTGTCTTACACAGCTGGTGTGTGAGTGGTGGTGGTGGTGGAGAGATATTCACTAGAGGGAAACAAAGGGAGATATGCAGTCTTTGGCCACTTAATTAGAGGATCTTTCCTTACTTGCTTTTAGCCAAACTGGTCCAAAAATGAGTCACATGTCCAGGTTTTAACCAGTTATTCCCTCTGACCTTTTTTCAATTTCATCTTCCTAGTAAGGCCTTTGCTGATCACACTATCTGAATTATAATTCTGACTTTGCAGCTTACTTTTTTCTCTCTCCACTTACTGTCATTCTCAACAGCTTTTTACCTTAGTTATTATTTGTGTTTACTTATTATTCACAAGATTCTAGGTAAGGATATTTTATCTACATTTTTCCCCATTGCAAAATTGCTATATTTCTAGGGCCTAGAAGAGTACTCAACTTAAAAGTAATCTCGCAAATATTTGTAGACTAAACAAATTGTTGAACATAGGGGAATTTATAGGATGGTTTTGACTTTGTTTTGAGTAACTCTCTTGGATTGTTCAAACAACTCTATTGAAAACAACTCTATTGAAATAGAATTTGTAAATCATACATTTTATTAATTGAAATACACAATTCATTATCTTTTAATATATTAACAAAGTCGGCATTTATTTTCCATGAACTTTTTTATGTTTTTACTTTATTTTATTTATTTGGAATTTTATAGCCACACTCAGCAGTGCTCAGAGCATGCTCTTGGCTCTAAACTCAGGGAAAACTTTTGGTATTTCTAGAAGACTATATATGGGGCTCCAGCGACAGAATCCAGGTTGACCACATACAAGTCAGGTGATCTACCTGCTGTATTAACTCCAGCATCCATGCCAGTGAGTTTCATACCATCTTTATTACCAAAAGAAGCTGCCTGGGGTCAGAAAGATATATTGTACAGGTGTAAGGACTGGCACATGAATGTTCCTGTTTGATTCCAATCATCTCTTATGGTTCTCTGAATCTCAACAGGAGTGATCCTTGAGCATAGAGCCAGGGATATACCCTGAGCATAGCAGCCAGGCATGGCTCCAAAGCCACTCCTCCTCTTTTCCCCTAAGACAGACAGACAGACAGACAGACAGACAGACAGACAGACACACACACACACACACACACACATACACACCCTCTCACCCACACAGAATGTAGAAAAAGAAGCTTTTTACCTGTTACCTTTTATTTCCCAACACATCCATTTAGCTCAGCTTTGGCAACCACTAGTCTACTTTTAGTCTCTATAAATTTGTCTATTCAAGATATTTCATATAAATGGCATTATAGAGTCTTGTAACTTTTCTTTTTCTCAGCAGACAGATTTCCAGTTTTATTCATGTTGTACTAGGTCCAAAGTCATCATTCTTTATATGATAGAATAATATTTCAGAGTATGGTTTACATCAAATTTTGTTTATACTTTTCAGTTGATGGATTGGCCTTGGTTTTTTAAATATTATTTTCTAGGAGTTGCAGTCTCCCCCACATACACCATAGTTGGCTTACAGTAATCCTAACTAATTAGTTGTTCAGTTCCTCCAACTGAAGCATGATTTCACAGAAAAGAGAAGCATAAAGGATGTGAGCAGCCATCTACTCTCAGATGAACATCACCTCACTGAGTTCTCTTTATTCTATCTACCTTTGAGTTATTATATTTTATTCATTACTCGAGATTATTCTTTTTAATAATTTATACTATAGGGTCAATAGGTTATGACAGTAAACTTTGCTTGGTAGATAAGAACAGAAGAAATCATAGTAGATTTGTCTTCAGTTTAATTTCTTCAAAACAAAACTCATTTTTCTCCCACTGGGCACAGAAATTTTACTCTGGAGGGTTGCAGTAAAAGATCAAATTCACCACTCATGTAAGATGTAAAATATTTTTACCAAGCTAGTTTCTTCTTAATTTCTTATGTTTTCTCTGTTGGAAGATTCATTGGTGCAAAGCCAATATGAGCTGTGCTGTATTTCAAACAAATGCCTTTTTGTTCTAGAAGACTGTATATTTTATTTTTTAACCCTATGTAATTTGGTCAGTCAGGGGAAAATATCAAATTCCATTGTTGTTTTTCCTTTTCTTCACTGATGATGGTTAGAACATTCTCATTAAAAGCAATTCCCAATGACAGCTTTATGTAGTAAGGGAGGACATTGTACACATGCTTTAATTCGGTGGCAAAGGCTTTGAGAAAGCAACATGCTGCTTTGTAGTCCAAGCAAAAAGTGTAAATGGCTTTATTGAAAATCAATATGCTCTTGTGAAGCACTGCTCATTTCTGTTTTTTTTTTTTTCATCATTTGTTGCTTTGCACCATGAGAGCTGTGAGGAACTTTACAGCTGTGGGTCTCTGATTCAAGATTTTATTTTATTTTTTCTTGTGTTTTTTATTTTTATTTTTTATTTTTTGCCCATGAATATAAGGTAAAAGGGTTGTTCAGTGTTTTATTTGCTTACTATTGGAAGAAGAGCTGTGGAGGATTCATTTTTTTTTTTTTTTTATTGATGAGAGTTGAGTAGGCATTAAGGAACGCAGCTGTCCTACATAATGTGGCCACACAAGTGAGGTCGAATTTGGGCAGATTTTCAAAAAAATTGTTCCTATAAAAAGTTCCTTAGAATGTTTTAAAAATGGTCCAGTTTTTCTCGAGAGTAGAATATGCAGGCCTCAGAGTAATGAGTTCCCTCTGTTTTGGAACAGATGTCT
Organism: Crocidura indochinensis; assembly: GCA_004027635.1. Lineage (NCBI taxonomy): Eukaryota > Metazoa > Chordata > Mammalia > Eulipotyphla > Soricidae > Crocidura > Crocidura indochinensis. Next base: position 16,820 of record PVKC010001243.1, on the reverse strand, counting down.
TTCAGTGATAATATTTTTTAGGATGCTAAAATCAGCTCTCCTCCTGACCATTATTGTCAGAGCTTGTAGTAATTTTAATTGGTTACAGTTTTGGTGAAAGATTAGCTATACGATTGCAATAATCAAAATTTATGGCTTGATTCCTGCTACTGGTGTGACATATAGGGATATCACGGTCATTTGTAATGACAATTTGATCTGTATAGATTTCAATGAATTACAATATCCCCTTAGGACTTCCTAATAAATTTCTACCAATCCATTAACAGATTTTAATCTCTATTTTAAACCAAGAGAGAATAAAGATACCTTGGAAGAAGTATGGGTAAGGATAGCTATGTCCATGCAAGACCTAAAGAGCCTAAAACAAATCTAGAGGTGAGGAGACTGAGGTTTGTCTTTTGTTTGTTTGCTTTGAGAGATTTGGACCTTACCCAGTGATGTCTGGGAACCTAATGCTGACTCAAAGGTCTCTTTCTGTGATGCTTGGGAGACATGATTTTGGGGATCAAATTGAGAGCTTCTGCACTGAAGGCTAGAAAGTTCTTCAATCTCTGTTTTTTATCAGACTCTGGACATTTAAAAAAATAAAATTAATTTTTGTTGCTTATTGATGCAATTGATCTACTTGCAATTTTTTTTAGTGCTTTTCATTTCATGTAGTTGTACTGAACTGAGTTGAATACACAAAGAGAATTAATCTTAGTCCCAAACTGATTGTACCTTTTGGTTAAAAACAAATGTTTTACTTTCTAGTGTGTTTCCTTTTAAAAAATATTTATCAGTAATAGGTCAAGGATGAATATAGAGTTTGTTACAAATATTCCTTAAAAAATTCCAATTGACATTTCAACAAATGATATTTATTTTTTAAATCATTTGTTTATATCTAAATAAGGGTTACTTTATTTGCTTCATATTGTATGGCATACCAGTTATTTTTTATTTTTCTTCTCTTTTTTTGTTTTGTTATTCTTTTTAAAAATATGTCCTGACCATCTCTTGAGCTTTATAAGTAATTCAACAATATTTCTGAGTCTCTGAAGGGGCCTCTTCCTATTGAATATTACTGCTACTTCATACTGTAACTTAAAAATTGCTTTCTGTATACAATTTAATTACTAGTTAATTAGGGTTCTATTTAATTTGATCAGAACCCCTGGAATAAAATCATTTTATATGAAAAAGAAGAAGACAAAATTTGATTGTCCAAGAAAGATTATTAGAATGCCAATCAAGCAGTTAGAAAAAAATTGTCATTCAATAATAACACTAATCTTATAAACAAATTGCAAAACAGCCAGGAAAGCGTTCTAAACTTGTTCTCAAAGTACACCTTCAGGGAAATGAGAGCCAGTGAAAAATCTTCCCAGGGGTTCGTGAGGCTGACCTCTTTTAGCTCAAATGTTTGCAGTAAAACAGGGACTGCATGTTATTGTCAGGTACAGGCAATTTCCTTGTGCTATTTTGTAAAATAAAACCTTGGCATAGCCACTATTGTTTTGATTCAGTCAGTGATTTTATTCATTCGCACATTTATGTATGCATGCCTTTATTTAGTTTGGTTTACAAGTCAAATCAGGTGCTAGAAACTATATCACTCCTGATAGGATTTGTAGAATATATGTTATTGTGCAAAATCAAATCATTCATCTACTAGTATTTGGACAGCCAAATCTTCCGTTTCTTTACTCTTTTTATATGCAATCAATCATATATCAGGCTATAGGTTGCTCTTGATACCATTTTTGTTTAGTGTGTATTTAGAGAAAAAAATTACCAAAAGCATTCCTTATTGAGGACTTAACCTTTTTTCCTTTGTTTGGTTTGACCAGGTGAGAAAGGGTTGCTACTTCAAAACTCACACAAGGTACTTGGCACACGAGAATGAGAAGAGTCAAGAATCTACCTTGCGTTCACAAAAACTAATCTGAGATATGCATTTATATATATATATATATATATATATATATATATATAGATTCCATACCATTGAATAAATAAATATTATGATATAAAAATTTACCTCAACTTTGCTGACTCAACATTTGATGTAAATAAGTTAGAGTTTGCATTTCTTGGTCCATTGTTCCTTTGGCTTATAAGATATCTATTCTTTTCTCTAATTAATTACCTTCTTTACTTCGAATGTTATTTCATCTGATATAAATATGGCTATACTAGTTTTTTTTCTCCATTGGCTTGTATAATTATTTTTCATTCCTTTACCCTGAACTATGTCTGTTCTGTGATTTCAGAATTGTTTCCTGTAAGCAGAAAAGGGATGAATTTTGTTTCTTTTTCCATTCCACTACTCTGTGAATTTTGATGGGAGAATTTAGTTCATTGACATCCAGAATATAAAGGGCTGTATTGCCATTATACTGAGTAGGGATGTTGCTTCTACAATTGGCTATTGGGATTATATAAGTGACTTTTCGGTAGTTTATTTAGAGCTGATTTGGCTATTACAAATGTTGCCAACTCTTGTTTGTCTGAGAATGTTTTTAGCCCTCCCTCTCATCTAAATGAGAGCTTTGCAGAGTAGATCAGTGGTTTTCAGTCTTTTTGTGTAAAGGCACATTTTTTTTTCATGAAAAAAAAATCACGAAGCACACCACCATTAGAATATGTAACTCTGTGCCTATATTGACTATATATAAAGTAATTTATTTGAATAGGAATCAAATAAACGCAAAGAAACTATTTTATAATTACTTTACTATGAAATGTTTTATAATGATTAGTCTATTCATGAGTCAAAACCGCATGTTACGGAAGAAATTGGAATTTTTCCCAAAGCACACCAGACAATATCTCCCGGCACAGTGGTTGAAAAACACTAGAGTAGAGGACTCTCAGTTGAAAGTTTTTCATTCAATAATTTGAATATGTCATTTTACTCTTCTTTTTCACCTGTGCTGTTTCATATAGGAGATCTGCTTTGATTCTTTTTGTTTTGTTTTTGTTTTTGGGTCACACCTGGCAGTGCTCAGGGGTTACTTCTGGCTCTATGCTCAGAAATTGCTCCTGGCAGGCTCAGGGGACCATATAGGATGCCAGGATTTGAACCACCGTCCTTCTGCATGCAAGGTAAATACTTTACCTCCATCATGCTATCTCTTCGGCCCCTATTTTGATTCTTATGTTCTCTTTTGATGCTTTAAGAAGTTTCTCTCTCTCTTTCTCTCTCTCTCTTTCTCTCTCTCTCTCTCTCTCTCGCCATTTTGATTACTGTGTATCTTGGTATTATTTTCTTTTTTTGTTTGATACTCCTTTGCTCTCTTTAATTTATACAACTGTCTCCTTCCAGAAGGTGGGGGGGATCTCAGCTATTATCTCTCTTATCTTTCCCTTTCCTTTTTATCCTCACCTAATATTCACCTATAATTTGAAGATATTTTAATTTTCTTTGTTCACTAAATACCTAACATTTTTCTCAGTCTTGTCTCTCTTTTCTTTTTTAACTTTTTTTCTACTTTCCATACCTTCTGCATTGTTTTGTGGTATGAATGATGTAGGTTTAGATTCCTATTTACTTGAGAATTAATATTTAGAGTTGTTTATTCCAGATGGCTACTAATAATTGGCCTTCTATTTAGATTTTCCTTACCATGTGGGGCTTTTTGAGTGTGTCCAGAAAATCATCTACTAGTTACTCCATTGGGTTAATTGAGATTTAAGATTTTATACTTTCTGAGAAACAGAAGTGCCACATTTTAACTGACGCTAATATAAGATATGTGTATTGTAAGACCTTTTTTTTTGGTGGAGGTAGTGTATTTGCATAGTTATAAGTTTGTAAATGAGAATAGACCAATCCCTGGCCTAGGTAGGGGCATAATATAATAGCCCAGGACAGAGGGTGGACAGACTGGGCTTGCATAAGTGTGGGTATATGGGCTTTGGGGTGTGGTACAGCCGATTTAGCCTTCACTATGTAAACATCTTGGTTGGGACAATAGATTTGACACAAGAAAGTGCCAATTCCTCACCTTGGACCAGATGCAGTGGCATAGGTGGAGGGTACCTGGGCTCACAGAAGTGTTAATGAATATGGTTTCAGGGGGTTCTCTAAAATAAGTTTATAGGGGCCGGAGAGATAGGTCAGTGGTTCAAATCCCGGCATCCCATATGGTCCCCTGAGCCTGCCAGGAGCGATTTCTGAGTATAGAGCCAGGAGTAACCCCTGAGCAATGCTGAGTGTGACCCAAAAACCTAATAAAATAAAATAAAATAAGTTTATATATGTGTTATTATTTTGGAGGACACACCTGGCTTGAGGGCTACTCCCAGAAGTGGTCAGGGGATTATATGGTGCTGGAGGATGAATTTGGGGCTTCTCCATGCAAAAGAGTCCATACCTTTGCACCATAGTTTGGCCCCTAATTTTTTTCAGATCTATTTTAGGGTCATATAAAACACTGAACAGTATGTACAAAAGGTTCCCATAGCTCCTTGTTACAGACACATTCAACAATCTCTATTAACATTTAGACCTCAATGGTCCTTTTGTTACACAATTGATTATACTTTTTGTTTACTTTGTAATAAACTAATTCCCAAACAAGACCCATGCTTAGTTGACAATTTGCTCAGAGGATCTAATTTGCTCAGAACTTGGTTGCACAGGTACTGCAAAGGCAGTAGAGACTTAAAGAAAAGAAAACATGATAATGTTTGCGCCCAGAAATTAAAGAACCATCAGGGACTCAGACTTCATACACAAGTTGACCAGATAATTTTTCTGAGCAATAATAAACTAATAAGGAGAAATCAGTATTCAAGAAATAAACTTATTGCTTCAGCAATACAAATTTTAAGATCAGTGAACATGGAAAAGGTTGACATTTACCTTCTATACCACAACAGGGAAAAGGCAGTAGGGAAGACTGTAAATCCCTTTATGAGAGTCAGATTTAGTTTATTTAAGGCAGTGAATCATTTTCTAATATCCCCAAGCCACTTGAGCATCCATCGCTTACATAGCAACATTGTGCTATGTAGTCATTGTAAATACTTCCTAGTCGTTTATGAAAACAGGTTCAGTGAGGCTTAACTTGATAATATTTGGCCCTTAGTCAACATTTTATGAGCCTTTTCTTTCTGTGAACACAAGAGGCCATTTTATGCCACAAAAAGAACGTGGATTTTGCTGTCAAAGAAGATTTTCCGTATAATTCACTGCATACAAGCCTCCATCCTTGGATCAGAAGCAATGAGGTAGAGGCACTCATCACCACATGGGGCCCACACATGGACCACAGAGCTGCCTCTGTAGTCACACCCCACATGCAGAGAGGTGAAGGCATAGGTCACCAGCACTGCCACTTCCAAGCATGGTCACACCCCAGTGACTGAACCCAGGAAAGCAGAGACTTTCAAAAGAGACTAATGTATCCACTTTCAACACAGTTGTGCATTTCTTTTAGTCTTTGAGCCCCAGCACAACACACACACACACACACACACACACACACACACATACACACAAACACACACACAAGACTACAAGGCAAAAGTGACAATAGGGAAACATCTCAGAACTCCACCATACTTAGAGAATGAAGATTGTAGCCCTATATAATATCTTTGATAAGAATTTTAGAGAAGAAATCTGGAAAATATCTAAAGAACTAAAAGAAAGCATGAGATGTACCAAACATACCACAACTAAGACTCAAGAATCCAGAAGATATGAAATTATAAACTAGAAAACTTAAAACTGAAATGACAGGACTGAAAACTTGTTAGGTGAAATGAAAAACTCACTTGAAGGTTTCACTAGCAGAGTAACAGCTGCTGAGAGCAGAAATCAATGAGCTGGAAGATGCGCTGCATAAATAGAAGAAGTTAGAAAAGAGCCTTAAGGTATATGATCAGACTATGGAAAAAAATCCTCAAAGTGGGAAGATGATAATAGAACTATGGAATAAACTTAATAGAAATGACATAAGAGCCATTGGAGTCCCAGAGGCCCCGAAGAAAACCTCCATGAAGAATCAACAGTTGGGGCTAGAGAGATAGCACAATGGTAGAGCGTTTGACTTGCATGTGGCAGACCCGGGAGGGACCCGGTTCAATTCCCCACATCCCATAAGATCCCCCAGCCTGCCAGGGGCGATTTCTGAGTGCAGAGCCAGGAGGAATCCTTGAGTACTTCTAGGTGTGGCCCAAGAACCAATCAATCAATCAATCAAGTTTTTTTTTAAAAAAAAAATCAAATTAAGGATATCACTGCCAACATTTTCCCAGAAATAAAGAGTGCATGCACCACAACTTGGATGCCCAAAGAGAAACAGCAAAAATTTCAATGAAAAGAACCTCTATGTACATCCTAGTCACAATGATGATAACCACATATAATTAAGGGATAGAATTAAGAAAGCAACAAGACAAAAATGAAACTTACATAAAAAGAAGCATTCCTTTTTTTTCTTAATAATATTTTTATTGACATCACTGTGAATTACAAGTCTTTCACAGCTATATTTGGTGATGGGTATTCCCCTGATTCAATGTTAATATGTACCTAAAATACACTGTCATAGTGACAGTGAATTAGGGCAATTCTCACCACATATGTTCTCTAGGAAATTCCAATGTGTCACAGGTGAAAATCACATAAATGGGTACCCACAAATAGGGCCCTGATGCATAGGATAGAGGCCCCACAAGAAGTAAACAGGGTCTGGAAGTAGTGACAGTTGGAAGATATTGAGAAACACTGCCTGATCATTCATATTTTTCTATGGAGTTGAGAGTAGCAAAGTTGGTGGAAGAAAATTAACCAGTCAGTCACAAAAGGGAGGGAATTTCATGATAAGACCTTTGAGAAAGACTAGGAATTTAGGTAAGAAGGTTTTAAGGCGGTCTCACCTTTTTGAAAGGCTTTAGAAGACTCTTCGGGTAAATCAATTTCCCACTTGACCATTTGAATTATTGTCAACATTTGAAGTACCACAGGCCTTCCAAGTAGAAGTGCCCTTTAAACCACAACTTTTGGGTCAGTTGGCTTTCATGTGGTCTATCTGTCTTCAACATATAGGCCATGGCGATGGTTTCTTAATGTTATTTTTAGTGATAGATATTTTCCCCCCAAGAAATAGCTGCCAAGTTGCTGGTCAGGATTATCTAGATTCTGGAACATTATATTAATATGCAACTTCTAATGTAAACCAACCTTTCAAGAGATCGGTGCCATTAATCTTGGACACAGAATTTTGCCCTACCTTCTAGTTCCATTTATTTTTATTGGCTGCCTTCAGAGGGTTATTCCATGTTTAGCTAAAAAGAGTTACAATTTTATAAACTTCCATATGGAAGGAAGAAACAAGAAAGTGACCTCATTTGGTGGATATCATCAGTCCTGGTACCAGTCAGGCCCTGCCTTTAGCCCAGTTGCTTGTCCTTGGATAAGGTCTATTTGTTCTGATGGTCTGATTTACAAAGATTTCACTACATAAAAACAGCAGTTTTCCTGAGGTGGCAGTTGTGGTAGAGCATATTTTCTTTTTCCAATTTTTTAGATGCATTTACACTTGGAACTCAAATGGTCTCTCTTTACCTGGTGCGCTTGGGACCTCTACACCTGTTCAGTCATGAAACCACTAATGAGGCCTCTCCTGTCCTATTCAGGATTTTGACAGAATATGAAATCTCATTACCCAGATTCAATGAATGACATCTGTTCCCTATCCCCCTTCTGAACAGATCATGCTAGCTGTTCTGTACTGTGAAAAAGATGTGCCACCCAGAGCAAGGATTAGAATCCAGAGAAGGAAGTGTCCTACTTTTGTTTATGCAGAGGGCGGAAATAGCTTGTCAGTGCTGTCGCCCTTATTTAGACCCTGTTCTTCAAAGAAGTAGCAGAAAAGAAAACGTCATTGTTTCAGATGAAACAAAAACAATTGTTTCCTTTTGAAATGAGTTCAAACTTGGGAGCATGTTATTTTATTGGTAACAAAATGATAAATCAAAAAACATCTAGCTAAATGAATATATGATTGAATTACCTAAATGTTAAATTGATTTTAACTGTGAGTGACTATTATATAAAGGTGATCTAGATGTATTTTGACTTGTCTCATATTTTTCTTTGGGAAATAGAGACTATAAATAAACATATAAATAATATATACATTATTGTGACAAAGATATATAAAATATATACCATAAACATGCATGTAAAGAGTAATGAGTACCATTTTAATCTATATTTTAAGAGCATATAAAATGCACATAAATACATTTAAAATATTTCATTGCTTTCATTTATTTCTTATTCATTTATTTACAGAGATTTTTGCTTAAAAAGCATCTTTGGAGCATCTATTACGTGTTAAACAATCAAAGAGTTGCCTTGGGTGCAAAAACAAATGAAAACTCTGTTTTGGAAATACAAGAAAGCATGAATGATAAATAAAAAATAATAATATAGCTACATTCTATGCCTTGTGGTAAGTCCTGTAATCAATGGATTGGAAGAGTGGGGTTATTTCTGCTAGGGTATAAAGACTTCTGTGGAGAGAAAAAAAAAAACTAGCTGTACTTTTAGGGTGGTCGAGGAAGATAAAAGCAGGAAGACCATTTAAGGCAGAAGAGCAGCATTTGAAGACAAACTGGAAGAAAATAAAATCTCATATTTGGAGTCTTACAAGTTCTTGGGATGACCTTAGAAGAGATTGAGAAAGGAGGATATAGTGGATGACTCTTTGAGTTTAGTTTGCGACTTTTGCTACTGCTAGGGGTTGCTTATTCATGGGTTTTTTTTTTTTTTTTTTTTTTTTTTTTTTTTGGTCAGGAAACTTAACAAAAGTTATTGAGAAAACTAAATTACACTGAAAACTCAAAAATTATGTGTGAATTATATATGTAAGTAAGTGTTAGATGTACCTGCTAACAACTGAACTGTGTTATTTCATCATGAAAAGTAAGTTCACTATGCAACTCCCAGAGGCAAACTCTTTGTTTTCTTTCACACTTTCTTCATACTTTTCATTCTCCTTCCTCCTCCCCTTTTCTTCAATTCTGCCTTCTTTTCCATTTTCTTGCTTCACCTACTTCCTTTACATATGTTTTTCTCCATATTCTAGATAAAAGTTTATACTTCATTTTTGTTGAATAAATCTTTGTGAAACCAAAGTATCATTTTTTCCTTCTATAAGACTATAAGATATACATAGCTTTTAGATATTCGACTCTGCCCTCAGGCTTCAGCTCCAGGAGGTATTGCTCCATAAGACACATATTTTTTTTTTTTTTTGGCTTTTGGGCCACACCTGGTGATGCTCAGGGGTTACTCCTGGCTATGTGCTCAGAAGTCGCTCCTGGCTTGGGGGATGATATGGGAACCGGGGGATCGAACCGCGGTCCGTCCTAGGCTAGCGCAGGCAAGGCAGGCATCTTACCTCCAGCGCCACCGCCCGACCCCCATAAGACACATATTTTTGGGGAAAAAATCTGTCTTGTGGTAGGAAAATATGGTAAATGTGATGATTTAATTCATGCTTTTTCATCTCACAGTTTTCTCTATTCTTAGTCTTGGGTTATTTTTAAAGTTATTGGTTATTTTTATAGTTGGGATTATTTTTATTTATTACTATTAATTAATTATATATTTATATTTTATAAATAGTTATGAGACTACACTACTATGAGTCTATGCTCAGAGATAGCTTCTGGTGGGGCTTGGAGGACAATATGTGGTGTTTGGGGATAGAAAACAACTGTGCGCTGTATGCTTAGAAAGTGCCTCACGGGGCCCGGGAGATAGCTTGGAGGTAAGGCGTTTGCCTTTCATGCAAAAGGTCATCGGTTCGAATCCCGGTGCCCCATATGGTCCCCCGTGCCTGCCAGGAGCAATTTCTGAGCATGGAGCCAGGAGTAACCCCTGAGCACTGCCGGGTGTGACCCAAAAACCACACACAAAAAAAAATGAAAGTGCCTCACTACACTCACTCTCCATTTTTTCCATTTTTTAAAATGACATTGTTTCAAATTTGGCAGTACTTCTTGACCCATCAGTTTATAAAATAGGTACTTTTTCTTTTTTCTAACTTCCTTCCCTTTTTTCTTAACCTGTCTCTATAGTGCCTTCCTCTTTTATGTTTGTCCAGTTAATTCGTTTTGCATTTCATATTGCTAATACAAGTGAAAATTGGTCAGTAAAAGTCTATGCTAATATATCACCCTTTTTGTGCTAAAATTGTATTTTGATTTTTGGGAGCCCTAGTTAAAAATCTAAGCCACTCAATGCAGACTGTTGTTAGCTTTAAGATTAAAAGCAATTATATTATCCTTTTTTTCTTCCATTAATTGCTTAAAATAATACATTCTACTTTTCTGGTGCCACAGATCCATGTGCACGTCTTTGTTATTTCCCTGGAGTTCTATGATTTTTCTATTATTCTTGCATTATTTATTTTTTATATCTTCTTAATTTTTAAAAAGCAGAAATTCAATTATTTTGAAAATTCTCTATGTTGGGGCCCAGCGATATCAGAGTACCACAACTAAAGTATGCAAACAAAGCAAGTGCTGTAGCTAAGCTTATGAGTAATATAATCTAGTATAAAAAATCTAGTCATTGTGAGAACAAAGGGAAGAGAATGAAAATAAACCAATTAATAAATGGGGCACAGGAGATAACTCTGTAGTCAAAGATCCATGCCTGGCATGTTCAGGGTAACATTTGTTCTCTGATTTTGAATGTTCACTAACATTGCTAGATGTATCATTGGTCCCTTCTTCACTATCCATTTTTTCACTGAGTTGGTCCTGGTAACCCTCAGCACTGCTGAGCCCAAGTAGCACCTCATTTATTCTTTGCCTGAACACTGAATGATTTGGAATGATTGGCTAAGTATCACTTTAAGTAGAAGTCCCTGAGGACTACATGGAAGACCTATGCTTCCACTACACAGGTAAATATATAAAAAGAAAATCAAGTCTTACTGTGAAAGATTGTAATTCACTTAGACCACAATAAAAAATTGTAAAAAAAAAAAATCAAATATTTCTTCCCATTAGCCACATCATCTACTGAACATGTTGAATGCTTTTATGCATTCTTTTTTTGTTGTTGTTAGTGGGAGAAAGCTATGTTTAGCAGTGCTCAGGGATCACTTACAGAACCATATGTGGTGCCAAAGATAAAACTGAGGTGAGTTGGGGCTGGAGCGGTGACACTAGAGGTAAAGTGTCTGCCTTGCAAGCACTATTCTAGGACATACTGCAGTTCGATCCCCTGATGTCCTATATGGTCCCCCCAAGCCAGGAGCATTTTCTGAGCACATAGCCAGGAGTAACCCCTGAGCATCAGTGGGTGTGGCCCTAAAACAATAAAAGCAAGCAAACAAACAAAAAACTGAGGTGAGTTACAGGCAAAACACATGCCTTCAACCCTGTACTATATCACTCTGGTCCCTATATTTATGCTTTATATTTTGCCTATAATATATTAATTAATCTTCTCTTGCACTAATTGAATACAATTTTTATTATTACTTTGATTATACATTTTTGTTGTTGTTCTTTATTTCTTGAGCGGTCACACCCAGGGGTTAGTCCAGGCTATGAGCTCAGAAATTACTCCTGGTTTGGGGGGATCATATGGGACATCAGGGATCTAACTGAGGCCCATCCTGGGTCAGACATATGCAAGGCAAATGCACTACCACTGCTGTAATATTGCTCTGGCCCCTGATTACAAATATTAATGGTTACTATTAATTTCTGAAAGAAATATTATCCTCTATTTAAATCTCTGTGATAATCATTAGCTATTCATAGACACTTATTCTTTCTTATAATAGTTATATATTCTTGTTACATTAAACTCTACAGGAAATAAAATTGGAATTTTGATTGGACTTGTATTGAAGAAAAATATTTTTTAAATATTCACTTTCACCTATAATTGAAAGGATAATTTGGATGAGCACAGAAGTTTAGAATGAAGATGATTTTATCTTAGATATTTGAAATTATTGTTTCATTACTATTGCCTAGTCTCTGCAGGCCTATAAGAAGGGGTCCTTAACAAATAGCTCATTTTTTTCTCCAGATATTTTCAAGATCATTTTGTTATTCTCAGAGTTGATATTCATAAGTATGTGTTTCAGTGTGGGTAAGCATTTTATTTGTTAAATCTGGGATATTTTCACAAATTCACTTGGTAATTTTATCCATTTTAGTTTTAAGTTTGTATTATAGCACCACAGTTTCATGAAAGCAATAGTATTTTTTTTTACTTTTACTGCTTCTAATCACATTAATTAGACTTTTAAAATTATCCTTGATATCACTTACCATGGGAGAACATTTTCTCTTTATCTTTTATATTTCCAGTTTTCTTGTTTTGGGTCATTAGTATTGATCCCTTTATAATGAAGAAAGTAAGTAGCACTGTACACTTATATGGATGTCTTTTCCTATTACAGAGACAGGGAGTGTTCCATTAGGTCTCTGAGCAAGTAGGATGAGGCAGAGTAGAGCATGTCCATATTTATAATAAACCACATGTGGGTTGACAAATCTCATAGATGTGGGGTAGATAATCATATCTCATAGATGTGGAATAACAAATGCTGGAATAGTTCTTAATTCCAGCAATATAAGAAATGTCTCTAAGCATTTGCTATTGCCATCTGATCCATTTCATTAGAAAAGACCTATTGTCTTTGGATCTTAGAGATCAAACTTTCTAGCTATGTTCTATCTCTCAGCAGGAAGGCGACTCATGCTTTGTGGATAAAATTTGTGTTGCATTTGATTTTAGAAGCTACCTAAACATGATTCTGTGTACCCACCTTTTCACTCCTAATTAAGTTGGAGAATATTTACTTAGCAATGTATTGCTTACAATGTCATATACATAAAATAAAGTCTTGAGGGAAAGTTTAATAACTTGGTATTTTGAGAACAACTGAACTGTTTACAGTGCTAGAATTCAAAGGATGGAAGGTGGGAGGTTCTTAGAGACAGCCATTGTGAAGTGATTTTTGGAGAACCAACACAGTTTTCTGCCTCTCATATTACAGAAAAAGCTAACACTTTCCTGCTGTTGCCTCATATATTTTAGTGCTCACCAGTACTACCTTGGGAAAAGTCATAGCACAAGACATATGAACTGATAAATATGGTTGTTTGATTACATACTATCCAAATAACAGAGAGAAAATCTGACAGGGCAGATGATAATATCCAGAAATAGATTTGCATTGTTTGAAATTTATTTGTGGCTTTTAGATATTTGACTTTACATTTATAGGAGTTACCTATACAGTGGTGATAGAAATGAATTGAGGTAATATTCCAACTTTGCATAAATCTGATGTCATTATTTATTAAAACATTTTAGAGGTCATCAATAAGAGTAGAGCAAATGAAACTGATTGAACTTCAGGGTACAAATCCTGAAGCTTATTTATCATTGGTGGAATAGAAGTAGAAGTGGAATTTTTCTAGGTACTGAAGTATAAATGACTCCGCATAGCATTACCTTATCAGTAAGGATAGTTTAGGATGCTATAATGATATATGGACATATGGGACATTTTAATATTTCAAATCGTTAGAGGTAAGAACAGACTTACCTCTTACAGACTTACCTTCAGGTTCTCTTGCTTAATAAACAAAACTTCACTTGATTTTGCTGTTCTCAACCCCAAAGCTATTTCTGAACAAAAAACTTTTGAGCTACAGGCTTTCTCAGATTGATATCCATATCAAATGTTAGTCATTGCAATCCACAAAATGTCCTCAGATCACTTCACTCTTCTGAATAACAATTACAACTTTAAAACACAGTAGGAAATGGGAACATCATATATCTCCTTCTGTCCAGTGATGGGGAGGGAAGGCTTTCTTACTTGTTTTCCTATGCTTTAAAATGATAGAATATATGTGTAAAAGGAGGCAAAACAGATACTTGCCTTGCATGTGACTGCATTGGTCATGACCCTGGTTTGAATTTCTGGCACCAAAATGGTCACCGCCTCCATGGGTCACTTCTGAGCACAGATCCAGAAAGAAATAGCCCCCAAGTACAGTGGATATGATCCAACCCTCTCTTCCTCCTGTCCTCTAAATTCTAACCATTTCCTTGTCAGTAAACTTTTTCTTTCTGTATTATCAGAAAAATATTGCTTCATAGACTACAATAAACTACCGCCCTTGCTTCAGTGCCTTAGCTTTGTTACACAGTTTTCTTGTAGAGTTAGAGTTTTCATATTGATATAGAAAAAGAGTTGTCTGAGCTAGAAATTCAAGGCCATAATTATAGGGTAAGGTGCTTGCCTTGTATGCTGCTGATTCTAGTTCAATTCCCAGTATGACATATTGTCTCCCAAGCTCCACTTGGAATGAGCCGGAGCATAGAATCAGGAGTAAGCACTGAGCATTGCCAGATGCACTCTCACCTTTTTACTCCCCTTAAAAAAGATGAGTCTGCATAATGAATAATTACACTTATCACCTCTGGAGACAACGAAGTTGCCCTTCAACAGACGAGTGACTAAAGAAACTGTGGTACATATACACAATGGAATATTATGCAGCCGTCAGGAGAGATGAAGTCATGAAATTTTCCTATACATGATGAACATGGAATCTATTATGCTGAGTGAAATAAGTCAGAGGGAGATATAAATGCACCATAAGCTCACTCATCTATGGATTTTAAGAAAAATAAAAGATATTTTTGCAATAATTCTCAGAGACAAAAGAGAGGAGGATTGGAAAGTCCAGCTCATGACATGAAGCTCATGGTGAGTGCAGTTAGAGAAATAAATACATTGAGAACTATCATAACAATGTGAATGTATGAGGGAAGTAGAAAGCCTGTCTAGAGTACAGGCGGGGGTGGGGTGGGGAGGAGGGAGATTTGGGACACTGCTGATGGGAATGTAGCACTGATGAAAGGGGGTGTTCTTTACATGACTGAAACCCAACTATAATCATATTTGTAATCAAGGTGTTTAAATAAAGATATAAAGAAAAAATAAAAAATAAAAGACTTGCCAAAATCAAAGCATACGAATAAAATCTCATTAAATTAAAAAAAAAAAAGAAGTACCCTTATCGTGGAGAAGCCATGTTTAGCCTTTATATTGACAACAACCCTCTGTTTTGTAGTTGGTGATACTTAGCCTTGGCAGAAAAATGAAGTTCTTTATTTTACTGGTAAGTTATTTTCTAGACAAATTGATCCATTATGTGAAAATGGAAAATAGCCTTTTACTCAAATTTTCCTTGAATCGAGAAAATTTCCACTTGATTTATCTTACACATTGTTCTTTTACGTTATTTAAACATTTCTTTTTCTGCTTTAGATGTTTTTAAAATGCATCATATTTGTTCTGCTTTGTGAGTAGTATTTGGGGCTTCCTCATGATTCTGATCTCTGGAGCTCCCCAATGATGTTCAGGGGCCAAGTATGCTGGGGAATGAACTTGGGGTTCATACATGCAAAGAATACATTCTGAGCCCTTTTTCCTCTTCTTAAGTTTTAAAGTTCTGCTTTTTAATTTTTATCATTTAATTTTCCTTAAATAATTAATTCACGCATCTTGGGTGTTTTTGGTGAGGGGACCAAGGCCTTAGCTTATACCCAGACAGTACTTAGACGTTCATCTAGTACCAGGGATCGAGCCATACACTCCTGCATGCAAAGCTATATGTAGTTCAGTTCTCTCATTCATCTCTCTGAAATCTCTATTCTCACATTCTCTGTGTTTTGTTTTTAAAGCATCTGTTATTATTATTAAGTTGGGAGCTAGCTCTCAAATTTTCTCTCTTTTTGTATTTGATAAGTATTTGAAGCTGTTATTTTTCTTCTGAGATCTATTTCAGCTATTTCCCACAGGCTCCTGTGTGCTGCGCTTTTATTATAGTTATTTTTTAGTGTTTCTCTTGAGTTTACTTTTGTATTTTCTCTTACACATTCAGAGATATTTTATTAGGAGATTGGGAAAGGCTACATCAGAAAATTGTTTTAAATGATATGATTCTAAATAATTGAACTTAAGAAAAATTAAATTAAGTTCTGAGTAATGTAAGCCAGTGAAAATATTGAGAGATTGAAGTGATTTCTCTGATACAGTAAAATACTACCTTTGCACATGCAATTGAGCCACCCAAGACTAGAAATTTGTTGAGACTTATAAAAAGTAGAAATTAGAATTTAGAGAAAATGTAAAGGAAAATCTCTCATGATTAATTAGCATTTGAAGTTCATTCACCAGGATCACTACCCCATGTTTTCTAACCTCTAATTAATGTCCCATCTATATTGTGTACTAGCTTTTAATTACATCTTGGGATAAGTTAACATTGTGAATTCATGAAACTGCCAGTTCCATGAATCTAGAGATTATGAAACATTGCAGTAACAATCTCTCCTATTCACTTTACTTAATTGGATTATGACTGATCATGGCTAGTAAGATTAAACTTTCCTAGACACTTAACAATTAAAATACCATTTAATGTATTTAAAAATTGCATTCTAGGAGGCAGCTGCGTCTTCTCTAAGTAAAATTTGTTGTTATAAAAATCTGCTCCTGTTCAACCAACAGTTCTGTTTTGAAAATTTACTGTCATGTTATAACTACAGATACTGCTGGTTTTACTTAATTGTCAAAGTATTCAGAAAGTGACTAAAAAAGTTCTCAGTGTGTCACTTGCTATGAAATCACAAGTCTTTTATACCTGTATGTTCCCTTGCTTGATTTTCCTCAGATTTTAGCAAAATCTTCCGTAGCTCTCCAACCTTTTCACAAATTATAGTAGAGTTTAATAGTACACTTTTTTGAACA